>PVJO010026155.1:0-21483 GCA_004026905.1 Hystrix cristata
TTCTATCAGCTAATTTTCTTCCTTTTTATTCTTAATCAAGTTCAAGATCAGTGTCTCTAAAAACCATGAAATAGAGCGTGAACTGCCTAGCTTATGTGTGGGCAAGAAGAGAGATGCGTTCTAAAGAAAGAAAATGCTTCTTCCACTAGAAGTTTGAGTGAAGAACAATGGAAACAATGTAAAATGTTAAAATATTAACTTCCCGGAAGGGCGTTCATACTTTCTTAAAGCCTGTGCTGAATTTCCCCTTGGAACGAATGTAATTTTGTTTTCTTTGGCATTGTGACCCTTCCCTCTGTCATGGTCTGTCTGGCTTTGGCTTCAGATGGGAGAACTGGGGTGCCTTGTCAGGAGATAAGCTGGGGTTACGTGTCAGCTGAACTGCTGCCCCGGGATCTTTTGGGAGGTGCTGGAGCAGATCCCAAGCACGTAACCCCGCGGCTCTGAGGCAGGAGGCTTGCAAGCTGAGGTCTGCCTGCGCGGTTCCATGAGACCCTGTCCCCAGATGAGAGGGCTGGGCACGCGGCTCAGTGGTGGAGCCCGCCCGGCTTCAGGCCCCACACAGCAGGAGAGAAACACGGCTTGAGCTCCACCTGCAGCAGTTTTGGCCTGACCAGCCTGCTTTTTCCAGGTGAAAATCATAGCGATGAATGAGGACGTCAGCCTCCGATCGGCCCTGGAGAAGAACCTGAGGAGTGCGGTCACCGCGGCCTTCCTCATGCTCCCAGAGAGCTTCTCCGAGGAGGAGTTGTTCCTGGAGATTGCCGGGCTGTCCTACGCAGGTGAGTGGGGAGCCGGCAGGTGCGAGGAGGTCGGGCCCTTGGAGGCTCTGCGCACAGTGGGGCCGCGGTGTCTCCGTCCCCTGTTGCCTCACATGGAGCTTCCTGCGGTGAGTTCTGTGTTGGCTTTTTCTGACGGGCTTGAGAGTAGCCACCCCGTGCCCGTCCCTCCACGTGTGCGCACTGCAGAGGCGGGCGCTGCCTTACTCCACTGTGGGACAGTGACTGAATTCTGGCAGCATAGCGCTGACCCAGCATCTGTGCCCAGTTGGCAGTCCATGTCTCTAATGCAGTTGTCCCAGTTATGTCCCTTGTGGCATCTTTCCCTCGATACGTGGCCGAGTCAGTGATCATGTCCTGTACTCAGCTGTTGTCTGTCCTGTTTATTTTTTTGGAGCGGTTCTGGGACCGAGACTTGAGCCTCAGGTGTGCTGCGCCTCACCTTGTCTGTCTTACTCCGGAGCCCTTCCGCCTCTCCTCGGCTCTGAAGTCAACAGCAGTGACGAGTGCCCCTGCTTGGCAGCGTGGGCCCCTCTCATGCAAGCTGTTGGCAGAAGGAGAATGCGGAGGTCCTGCTTCTTGTCAGACTGTCCTGCCTCCTGATGGTCCTACTCGAACCAGTCCTTACCGTGATGGTTCTGAAGTACTGTGTGTCCAGATCCTCTTCATCCTCCCCAGAAGGAAGAGCTTTCCCTCCCACCCCATCTGTTCAGCTGTTATTTATCTAAACGTCAGCTTCCTTTCCCTTTCAACCAGCTGTGTTCTTGGAGGTGTCAGGCTCCCTACAGGGTAAGGGGAGCCGGGAAGAGAGAGCTCCTGGCCGTGCGCCCTCAGCGCCTCCAGAGGGCACGCACTGGGGGCATCAGGTCTCCGTCTGATAGAGTAAGGTTTCTTGTGGAGCTCATCTGTGGGGCTGGGATGAGGCTCAGGGGTAGAGCGCTCGCCTAACGTGCACAAGGTGCAGGTTTTGAGCCCCAGCACCACACACACACACACACACACACACACACACACACACACAAAAAATTCATTTTTTAAAAAAGTGCCCTCCGGCTTAGGAAAAAAGACTTTGAAGACAAGGACACAGCCCAGCAGTAGAGCATTTGCCTGCCTTGCACAAGGCCCAGCACTCCACAGAGTCAGGGAGGGAACCACTGTTTTAAATAGACTCTCCCAATTTTAGTATGAGTCGGAGAACCTCGTCCTCAAAGCACTGCCGAGGCTGTTCACTTCCTCTCTGGGTCCCAGCACAGATAGAAGAGCTCGTGGAGATTTGCTGCCAAGAGAGACCTCTGAGGTCTTGTTTTCCAGCTTCTTTAAAAAATGCTGTGGGGCCACGCATCGCTGAAGAGAAAGGAAGCCAGTCACCTCAGCCTTTGGTGGCATCCACTGCACCCACAGCGTCCCTGCCTCACACCAAAAGGCCATGAGGAAGAGAGCGACAGCCCTTGTGCAGAGTGGGCAGAGGCCCCGAATTAGAGCGAGTACTTCCCAGCCTCGCGGAGGGAGACGATGTGGGGCAGCTGTGATGGGTGCACGGCCCTCCTCCTTCTCCTCCATTTTTTCTCATAATCAACATCACTCTGGTGCTTGCTGGCTTGTAGAAGTTCTTTATAAATTATTATTTTGTTGTTGGTTTTCTGAGACAGTGTCCCACGATATATAGTTCAGGTGGCCTTGAACTCACTGTGTAGTCCAGGCTGGCCACCACACCCACTTGTCTATCAATTTTGAACACTGACTGAAGAATTTTACCGAATGACACTGCTTTCATCTGCTTGTTCTTTGGTGCTGGGGCTCAAACCCAGGGCTGCACGTGTGCTAAATACAGGCTCTACCACTGAGCAAACCCCAGCCCCAGACTTCCGGGAACCTTCAAGTCACTCAAAACCGCAGCTGATATTTGCTGGAACTGGCCTAGGAAGGGGAGAACGGGATCGGGCCTCAGGTAAATCTTGCCTTGGGCCATGTGTTGAAGGGCACATTTTCCTCCTGTCTTTCCTAAGCTCCCAAGAATCTGTTTTCCTTGAATAGATCCAGTTCTGTCCCTTTGGCAAACCACCCAAGTCTCTCAAGCCATCAGCACCTTCCAAAATTCAGGTGACCCAGTGACCTCACCTTTGTTTACAACTTTGACATTCTTCACCTTTTCCCAGTTGAGAGGTGACCTGTGGTCCCTGACCTGCAAGGATCAGCACTTCTTCCAGAGGGGACAGGGAGGGAAAAGGACAGAAGACAGTGTCTCTCCACGTTACTGGACCAGTTCCTGCCCATAACAACTGTCAGAGGCAGGGGCTGTGACTGCTGCCGTGTAATAACAGCCCAGTCCGTGTTATGCGGCCCCTGATGGGCTCCCATTTCCGGCCACGTTACTCTGAATGATGGTGAGAAAAGGGTCGGTGGGGAAGAAGCCTGCATGGCGCAGAGGAGGAAGCTTTCCAGTGCTCAGTGCTGAGTTCACAGAAGAGGAGCCCCCGGCAGTTTTCAAGAGCCACCTGGAACTTTCCTACATGAGGATGAGCCCAGTGGTGGTCCAGGTCTTGGCTTAGCAGTCATTGGATGACTTGGCTGCCCACCCCTGAAGATCCAAAGGTTGCCGCAGCCCCAGGAATTTCGCATTGCTGAACACGAGGTGCGCCACACTGTGGGGAACTCAGGAAACCCCCGTGAGGGAAGGCCAAGGCAGGGTTGCAGGAAAGCTGGGCCGGATGGGACTGCAGCCTGTGGCTCAGAGCAGGAGAGAGCAGCTCTAGTACTCGGGCCCAGTCTGCTGTCCGTACTCCCCATGTGACAGCCTTCTGCTGGGTGCCTTGTTCCTGCCCCAGATGAGAGACAGCCCAGAGCAGTCCCCGTGTGAGACCCCACGTGGGGCGGATGGTGGCCCTAGTACCAGCGTTCTGGGTACTTAGCCCTTCCCGGGCCCCCATGTTCTTGCGTATGAAACCAGTAGCTCCTAGAGACGGCTGCCTTGGTATAACGTGAAAGACGGCGGGCAGTGCTCCAAAGAAAATCGAGATGATCGTCAGTAATGTCCTGTCAGCACGTTTTCCTCCGGTTGATGTGCTGTCATTTGAGTGGTGATTGACGGGCACCCAGGTTACCCTGCATATCACTACTATTACTAACACCCCTGTTAGTCCCTTTACAGATTATACAAATTGGTAGGGCCAAGGGAGGCACTGACTTCATGACGTTGTCAGAAGAATTATACAGAGTGAAGCCAGGTGTTGGGGCACATGCCTACAAGCACTCTGGGAGGCTGAGGCAGGAGGATTCCAAATTCAAGCTCAGCCTGGGCAACTTAGTAAGACCCTGTCTTGAATAAAAAGGGACCTGGCATGTAGCTCAGCGTGAAGACCCTGGGTTCAATGCCCAGCCCCCTGCAAAAAGAATTGTCCAAGTTGACAAAAAATGCCTGTCAAAACTAGCAGAACAGGGGCTGGGGATTTAGTACAGTGGTTAGAGTGCTTGCCTAGCAAGGGCCAGACCCTGAGTTCAATCCCCGGCACCAAAAAAACCAAAAACAACTTATGCTAAAACTAGCAGAACACTTAGACCAGGAGGATTGAAACTCGACAGCCCCCATTCATGTTGTCCTTTAAGGTCATGAGATACCATTCATGAGAAACACCTTCCAGCACCCTCCTGTTAGAGAACAGGTCGCTTTCAATGCCAGGGGATCTGAGTACTAGAAGAAAGGCTATTTGAGAAATAAACCCGCAAGAAGTTGCTGTTGCGTGAGTCTTGGGAAAAACTCAACTGTAGGTGCCAGCATCCTGCAGTATGACCAAACATCCCCATCTAGGTTCCAGTAAGAGTCAAGAGAGAAGCTGGGCCTGGTGGCACATGCCTGTCATCCCAGCACTTGTGAGGCTGAGGCAAGAGGATTGCCGCAAGTTCCAGGCCAGCCTGGACCACATAGCAAGTCCCTATAAAAGTCAGGAGAGAAATGTTTCCTGTGGAGTGAGAGCCCTGGGGCTCCCCCACCACACTTAGGCTGGCGGAAGCCTCACAGGCACTTTGGCTGGTACTCCGCGCCGAGTTGGCCACCTCTGGGATTTGGAATCTGCTTCTCTCCCCTTGGGTGCATGAGCTTGGTGGAGGCTTCAGCTGGACCCGTGTCCTCAGTGGCCGCCTGCTCCGAGGACGCAGCACCCTCAGAGGGGCAGTCATCACCCCTGTGCCCAGCATGTGGGTCCCATACCAGTGTCAGGCTCCGGTCTGAGCCATCTCTGTGTGCTGCTGCGTCTGGGCCCTGAAAGCCACAAGCTGGTTACTTTCCGGCCTCAGTCCACACGCAGAGCCCTGCAGCCCAGGGAGCTTCCGCAGCCTGCCCCGGGCGTCACCGAGACACAGAAGTGTCATTCTGTAACCCAAGCTCCCCACACCTTGCTGGCTGCGAGGAGTCCGTCCAACTCATCCTGATTGTCCTGGGGTAGTGTCCCCCACTTCGTAGCTCCGTCCCGGCTCACACTGAGGTCTCCCCCAACCCCACTGCCTCCCGCCACCCCGTCACGTCTCCCTGCTTTTGCTTCCTCCTCAGCGTCCTCTGTCCCCCAGTCTGACCCAGTGGAGCTGACTTGGTCCGTCTTTGGTCTTTGTCCCATGGCACGCAGTGGCAGGTGTTTTGGTCTCTCTTTGCGCCTTCTGCCCGGTGCTTGCAGCCGTGCAGAGGCTGCAGTTGATCATGGTTCCCTCCCGAGTCCTCGTCCCATCGTGTGTTCTGCGCACACAACAAAGCCTGGTTCTGGTCGGAACCTCCTTCCCTTCCGGTAGGTTGGCTCCTTGCAGTGTCTTCGCAGCCTTGGAGACACTTTTGAGAGCACACTCAGAACGGCACGTTGGCTGCCTCCTAGAAATGCTGCTTTCATTCCCCAACCCTTTGTGTGCGAGGGTCAAACCGGGGCCTTACATGAGGTGAGCACACCACCGCCAGGCCACATTCCTAGTCTAGGGTTAGCCTTCTTCGTTAAAATGTGGCCTCGTCCTCTTGGGAAAGGGTGGAGTCAGAGTCTTAGCTCCCAGGGCAGCCTTAACACCACAGAGTCAACCCGGAGGAGTTAAGCGTAAGAGCTAAAACTTACCAAATTCTTGAAAGAGTAGCTTTGGTTTAGTTCAAAGAGAAGCAAGCCCTCGGGCGCCCGCTGCTTACCCCAGCGCCCTGGGCAGAGCAGCCGAGAGCTAAGCTGGCAGGCGAGGCACTCCCCTCGGTGCCCCTGCTTTGTGGCAGGGCAGCCGCCGCCAGGCCCGTTCTGCTGCATGGTGGCTGAGGAAGCTCAGCTCAACAGACGTTTATGGCGGTGCCGTCCCTGCCCGGGCAGTGCCCCAGGAGCGGGCGTCCCAAGCGGCCATGAGCAGTCCCTGCTCTCAGAGCCCGGGGTCTCTTCTGTGTCCTTCAGGGATCGTGTGCCTGCCCTGTAGGGGGCACTTGGACTCCTTTGCTTTTTACATTTTAGTCAGGTACAGTCCTTGTCTCAGAAAGTTGCTGCATAAAATACGGAAACTTTCTTGTTGGTTTGTGGAACGTACAGAAAGACACTTACAGATATTTAGAATTCGGGCTAGTCTTTCACTTCAGGACCTGCTAGTTTCAGAGTTCACAGCCAGGCGTGGTGGTGTTATGTTATCCCAGCACTCAGGAGGCTGAGGCAGGAAGATCACCCTGAGTCCGACGCCAGTCTGGGCTACATAGCAAGACCCTGTTTCAAAAAACAAAAAAACCTAGATAAATAAATAGGTGTGTAGTTCATTCATAGAATCCCTTCACAGGCTTTCAGTGAAACTGCAAGGACTCACACAGTTGGCAGCTAACTCACCCTCTTGTGCATTCACATTTGTCAAGCCGTCCCTGACTCTGCAGCCTGTGAATTGGGTACAAACACTAGAGGCAATTGGCCGACATGGTGGAGCAGAGGGGAATGAAGGAAAATCTCCAAGTAGGGTCAAATAGTCGCCTAAATGTCACTGCCTTGATTGTGAGAGGCCGCTGGACCTCCAGCAAATTATCTCTGCATCTTGACATCCTCATCCGTAAAACTGGGAATAAAAACAGTACGTGCTTTAGAAGGCTGCCAGTGCTGAAAGGGACAGCAGACATAAACCATGTGCGTGCACACACATGGGACCCACAGTAAATACTCATTTTATTAGAACAAAACAACCGCCCCCCATGCTGGGGACTGAAGCCGGGGCTCCTGCGTGGCAGATAAGAGCTCCGCCCCAGCCCTCACTTTCTGTGTTTCCTCACAAAGCTTTTCACGGTTGTCCCATGTCCTCATTCTGCAGCACGTCATGTGGCGTGCATGGCGGGTGTAAGCATCGATGGTGGCCCGTGGCAGGTTGTGCCCTCACAGCCGATCCATTTCCTGTTGGACACTTAGGTTGTTTCTAGTATAAAGAACACTTCTATATACGGGTGTTTTGGTTCGTTCTTACTTATTTTTGCAGTGCTGGGGATGAAACCCAGGCACCCCTAGCCCATGACGTTTTCCTGAGTCAGGTGGACCTTGCTTCTCTGGAGACCCTGACACCTGTCTCTCCATGTCTTTGTCACCGTATACACCAGACGGGGATGGGACAGCGTGTGTCTGAGGAAGGTTTGAGTCAGAGGGGCGGTGAGGTACTACGCTGGGGAGCCAGCACCGGCGCTTATCAGGGGCGCCGTCTATCTCGCCTCTTCATCGGTGCTCTTGTGTACTCGGTGCACCGTCCAGAGATGGGGCTTCTGCTGCACGACTTTCCAAATGGCTGTCGGCATTTACATGTCACCAGCTGCGTTGGCAGTGATCCTCAAATGTAAGCGCATGACTCTCCCTTTAAAATTGTGGTGAAAGAGCAAAGTCATCGAGGCGCGGCAGCCTGCCAGGACCCCGCCTGACTTCTGCTGGCGCCGTGAACAGCCGGCCCTCTGCCGGTGAGAGCTCTTTGTCCAGCCCCAGGTCCCGGGTCCTTCATCCTCACTGAGGCGCGTACCGTCAGGCGCTGTCTCATCGTCTCTTGTCTGTTGCTGATAACACAGTACCGCGGACTGGGTACATTCAAGGGAAGGAAGTTGCTGTGGGCCCAGAGTTCTGGCCAGGGTCGAGGGGGCACATCTGGCGACGGCCTTCTTCCACCAAGTCCCAGGGCGACCCCGGGCATCAGGTGGTAAGAGCAAGAACAGCTGTGCGGCTTCTTTTTTTTATTTTTTGTTTTTTTGAGACAAGGTCTTGCTCTGTAGTCCAGGCTGGCCTCAAACTCACAGCAATCCTCCTGCCTCAGCCTCTGGCTCACTAGGATCACAGGCCTGGGCCGCCACACGCGGCTCTTTGTTCTTGTGAAGCCACCAGCAGTTGGTCCTGGGGCTCCAACCCCAATCGCCTCTCGAAGGCCCCGCCTCTGAGCACCAGCGTCAGGTTAAATCTTGATCACCCCACACAGAGATTAAACCCCAGCAGGAGTTTCAGAGGGAGAGTCACGTCCAAACCACTGCAGACATCTTTGTGTTTTAACTTTTTCCAGAACATGCCAACAGCTCGCTTTAGCCAGGTGCGCTTTGATCCCGCCCCTGGAGGAAGGAGACCCGCAGGGGCAGCTGCAAGCTGGCTCGGCCCACTAGTGCTTGCCGTCCTGGTGTGACTGCCGCCCTGCTGTCTGCACCCTCCCAAGTGCCCTAGATTGGGGGTTAAATGGCACCGTCATCCTGACCCTGGGGTGACATCTGCCTGCCGGTCCCTCCCGCCTCTGGCCGCTGGCCTTCTGTCCCGTGACGATTCAGCTGCGTCGCTCTGCCATCCTCAGCCCGGGACGTGTGCACGTGTCCAGCCCTGTTCTTGGTGTTGGGGGAGCCCGGGGCCCCTCCCTGCGGAGTACACATGCAGCCGCTGAGCCACACCCCTGTCCCACCTGCCTTATTAGTTGGTTTTTTTTTTTTTTTTTTTTTTTTTTTTTTTTTTAGTGCCTTACTAAGGATCGAACCCAGGGCCTTCTCTCCAAGCGTCACATCCAGCCCATTCATTTGTTTATTCATTCATACATTATTTACATTCTGAGACAGGGTCTTGCTAAGTTGCCCAGGCTGGACTCAAATTTGCAGTCCTCCTGCCTCAGCCTCCCAGCATCCTGGGATTACTGGCAGGTGCTACCACCAGCCCCTTCTGAATTCATATTATGCTGCCAGGCATTCGCTCAGGCTTCCCGTCTCATCCCTCCAGCTTCTCGCACATCCTGCTAGTGCTTTCACAAGTTGCTCTCTCTGTCTTTCAGGATTGTCTTGCAGCTCACTTCATCCCATGGCAGTAGCACCCTCATCCATTGCTACTTTGGGTTTTTAAAGTTACATTTGCTTTCAGTTCTATTTTAAACCTTCTTACCAGGACTCTGGATGCTTGCTACCCTTCCCCTTCTCAAATGGAATAAGGCTCATTAGACTCGACCCCTTAGCACCCCACACCCAGACAGACGGTCAAGGCGAGCCAGCAACGACAGGATGACTCTGAAGTGACCATGCGTGTTGGCCCGGGCTGGCAGAGGTGAGGCTGCAGGCGCAGGAGCGTCTGCAGGGAGAATGCAGAAGCAGATCGCTTCTCCTGAGAGCTGCCTTGTGCCCAGATAGCTGTGCTTTACCTGCAGGTAGGGCTTTGTCACGCGCACGGCTCTTCTCCCCCAAACACGTGCCTGCCTGTCCTGGGTCAGACATTCACATTTTAAGGAGAAAAGCATGTGTTTTGATTAGGTTTCCTGCTGGGTAGTTTGTAGATCACAGTGTGGATTCTTCATGGAAGATCTTGCTCTTTATCCTAACCAGGCGACTTCCGCATGGTGGTCGGGGAGGAGAAGGCAAAGGTGCTGAATATCGTGAAGCCCAACATAGCCCACTTCCGCCAGCTGTACGGCAGCATACTGCAGGAGGACCCACAGGTGGTGTACAAGAGCCAGCAGGGCCGCCTGGAGGTAAAGCGCTCCCCCGCCGGTCTCTGAGCCAGCACCCTTGGACTAGAGTAGCAGCATTTCTCTGGAAAAGCAGGCGTCGCCAGAAGCCTGGGCTCGTGTCTTCAGTGACAGAGCAGTAGGAAGGAGTGGCAAGAGTGAGGACGCCTCGGGTCTCCCTCCGCACCACAGCCTGTGCGCCCCACCATGTTTCCAGGCCCCATTTTCACGCACTTGTACAGATTGGTACACACATGTGTGTGAGGAGGTTCAGGCTTTGTTCAGTCTCATTTTACATAAATGGGCTCGTGCGTATTTTTCTGAAGATTGATTTTCCTCTATTCGTTGTTTGTTATACTTTTGAACTTTGCTATTTGGTACCAAATAAAATTATTAAGGTATTTTTAAAATAATAATAAATGTTCGAAAAGTTTTAAAAAGCTTTCTTTGGGAAAAGACTCAGTTTAAGATTTTTTAAGCTGTAGAAGTCACAGGGCTTTTATTCCTTTAACTTACAGAACACCGTATTTTACTTCTTTTATCCTCTTCGGCTTCCACGTAACAGAGGCAGCTAATGTTGTATTAATAGGATTGATAGAATGTCCAGAATGGAAAAGAGAACTTTAAAAAATAGGAGTTACTTTAAAAGTAAGATGAGAGTGACAGGTGAGGCACCAGAATCCCCATGCTTTGGTTTGGACGTGGTGGCCCCCAAGGCTCCTGTGTCAGGCGTTCAGTCCCCAGTGCGGCAGCATCAGAGACAGGGCTTCAGGACTGACTGGCTGGCAAGGGCTCTGACGTTATCAGTGGATTAATCCATTTAGTCTCCGCTCATGGCTTGTTAGCAGGTGGTGTCTGACTGGTGGAGCAGGTCACAGGGCACGGCTTTGAAGGGCAGCTTTGGTGCCTGGCCCTTTCCTTGGGGGTCCTTTCCCCACCTCTTTCCTGTCTGCTGTGAGGCAAGCCGCTCTTCTCTGCTGTTCCCTTCCACCGTGCCGTCTCTGCCTCACCACAGCCTAAAAGCAGCAGCGCCCGTGACCATGGACTGAAGCCTGGGAAGCCGTGAGCTGCAATTGCCCTTTCCTCCTTGAAGTTGGCGTTCCGATAGTTTGTCAGTGACAGCACAGTGGACCTACACACCCATCGTTCAGTTGGACAGACTTTGCACTATTTGCTTCAAGTTGAGGGACTTTTGTTTTTATTTTTACTTTTATCAAAGTAATGCCTGCACATTGTTTAAAAGCCAAGTGGTATATAAAGGTTTATAACAAAAAAATAGCAGATCCCCACTGTGCCTTCTGCTCTCTTCCCACTTCCCGGCGGCAACTCTTCTCATCCCTCTGCCTGGTCCTTGTGACAGTTACCTCCACATTCTGAATGATGCAGTCTGACTGTTACCTCTTGATTCTTTTCAGTTTTATATTTCATTTTTGCCATCATCCCATGCAGATAAGGATCTTATTCCCGGTTTTACACTGCCTTCATGTGTGTACACACACAGATAATTTCTCTTTTTCTTGCTCTCTGTATGCTCCATGACTAATAGTCGATTTTTAATATGACAATTTGGTTTTTTGTTGTTGTTGTTTTGGGCCGTGGTGCTGGGGCTTGAGGTTAGGGCCTCTTACATGCTCTGCAGGCACCCTACCACTGAGCATACCCCCAGCTCTATGATGACATTCTTTTTTTTTTTTCAGTGCTGGGAATTGAACTCAGGCCCTTGTGCGTGCAAGGCAAGCACTCTAACTACTGAGCTAAATCCCCAGCCCTATGATGACATTCTTTATTGGTGAGATACAGTATTATGAAATTCCATTTCCTGTTCCAAATTTGTTTTTCCTGAACTTAACAGTTGCCTTTTTTTTAATAAACGTTTGCTATGGTGGTTAGAGTGGAGTTTCAACTTGGTTGGCTTAGTGATCTGCCCTAGGGGATCAATGGAGCACACCTCTGGGTGTGTGTGGTGGGTCATGGAGGTGTGGCCTCGGGATCTATGTCTGGTCCCTTTTTGGTGCTATTCCCCTGCTCTGCTTCCTGGTCACCGTGAACTAAGCAGCTTTGCTCCGCCACAGCCTTCCACCATGACGTGTCTGCCTTGGAGCAGCCAATCATGGACTGAAACCGTGAGCAAATTAAATCTCTCCCTCAGGTTGTGGGTGTCAAATATTGTATCTCAGCAAGGAGAACATTGCCTAATACACTTGCTTAGTTTTCTGTGTAATAGTCACTAATTCATCCTCAAACTCAGAGATATGTAGAATTCTTCCCAAAATAAACAGTTCAATTAGATATTTTCTATGTCTTATTTTTCTTGGGAACATTCTTCCTGGAGGCCCCTGTCTGTGCTTTCCTGGGCTGCCTGTTTCCTGGGAGTGGTGCACACTGTGTTCCTCAAACTTCCTTTTCTTAGCACCCTGCCTGAGGTTTTCCTTTGTCTCTCTCCATTGCTAATCTTTGGTTGTCTGGATCTTGTTTGGTCTTCACTGGAGTCAGCCTTTAATTTTGGTGTGGCGTGTCCTAGAGTGCCTTCCTGACATCAGTTGGAAAGGAGTAAGTTTTTTCAGACCAAGTACCTCTGGAAATTCTACTTTTCTTCCCATTGACTGATCATTCTGGCTAGATATTAAATTCTAGACTGGAAATACTTTTCCCTTGGAATGCTTAAGTCATGGCTCCATTTCTTCTAGCTTCCAATATTATATTAAAATGTTCATTGACATTCAAGTCCCTTTCCTTTGGATATGACCTTTACACCTCTCTGGCAGTGTTGAGAATCTTTCCTCTTTTTCCAGTAGTCTTATATTTCATGATGATTTGCTTCGTCTTTATAAATATTTACTTATCTCAGGAGTTGGTAAGCCTTTTCTATTTGGAAATTCATGAGCTTCAATTCTAGGAAATTTTCTTTTATTATTTCTGTAACAATCTCTTCATGCACATTTTCTTTATTCTTTCTAAATTCCTGTCAGTTGGTGGCTGGACTTTCTGGTTTGGTTGGGGTGTTTGTTTTGGTTTGTTTTTTCTCTTTCTGTCTGTTTCCTGTTTCTTGGATGAAGAGTTGGTTCAGTTTTCTGGAAGAATTTTTCACATTAGTCTGTAAATACTTCTGTTGAATTTTCAATTTCCCTTATTCTTTTTTAATGGTAGTCTATTCTCGTTTTATTGATGAACCATTGTTCTTTCATCTCTTTAATGATTCCTACTACAGTTTTGAAGTTTCTCCTTGCTGCCTTCATTCGTCCCTTGGTTCCTGTTTCCCGGGACTCTCCTGTCTCCTCCGTTGGATTCCCACCCGTGTCTGGTGCCTTTCCTGGCCTGTCCTAAACAGCAAGGCCCTAAGACACAGGCTGTGAGTTCTGCGTGGCAGGTAGGCCTTGGAAACTGACGGCTGCACTCTAGAGCAAGGGGCAAAGACTGCTGTATTAGCTGACCTGAGAACTGTCTGCTGGCTGGCTAGAGGACAGGGGCAGATGATAGGCCTGACTGCGCCCTTCCTCGAAATGGAGGAAGGAGAAAGAACTGGGAATTCTCTGAAGTCTGAGGATAAACTTGGGCAGGTGTCCTCCCAGTGACCCTGAAAGCCCACCTGGTTTCTTTCCCAGGGAAACTTCCAAGAGCAGGATCAGGGATGAGCTGCAGCTCAGGGTGCCATGTCTGCGCTCCAGGCTGGGCAGATTCTCGTCTTTCCCACTGCCACCCACTCCTGATTCCCTGCACCCTGCTCCAGCCTCACTCTTCTTCCAGAAGAGATGGCCCAGGCCCACATCTGCAAGGAGTAGGAGACCTGGTCACCTCACCGATCTCACTTGTCCCCTGATGACCAGAACTGGGCAGGGGAGCTGGGTGTGGTAACGCACTCCTGTAATCTAGGAAATTTTCTTTTATTTCTGTAACAATCTCTTCGTGCTCATTTTCTTAGATTGCTCTTTTGGGAATTCCTGTCAGTTGATGGCCAGACTTTCTGGTTTGCTTGGGGCATTTGTTTTGTTTTTCTCTCTCTCTCTTTGCTGTCTCTTTGGGAGTGGTTGGTCCAGCTCACTGAGGCACCCATGCCATGTGTTCCCCACCACTGGTCTAAAGTGACTAGTGACTGTCCCAGCGTGAATGTTAGCAGGCTGCACCGAGAAGCACCAGGCTCCCGGGCAGGGTGCAGGAGCAGTCTCCTTCTACCCCTGGGTCCCCAGACCCGTGGCTCCTGCCAGCTGGAACACAGTAGGATGGACACGACCCCCATTTGCACAGGGTGTCCTCACCACACTGGTGCCTCCACTGTTTCTCGATTGCTCTGTCATAGATCCCGCGGGGTGGCCCGGAACATCTTGGGCCAGGTCAGTGGGCAGCATGGAGAATCCCCTGTGCTGGCAGCTGTGCTGGTCTGCACCCGCTGCCACCCTCCACACTGCGCCTCCCTGAAGTGGGCCCTGAGTGCTGCATCACTGAAGCCTGCTTGCCGCCCGCACAGTGGCTCACACTTGACCATGCCCGCAGGAGAGGCGGGCTGTGCCCTCTCATCTCCCCTGACAGTGGGTCTGAGCATTCTCCAGGGCCTGGCCTGTGCTGCCTGCAGAGCCCGCAGAGCCCCGGGCTGCTTCCTTTGTGGCAGGGACACGAGATGCAGGAAGTCAGCCTTCACTCTGGAGGGGACGCCCCGGCACACTCCCAACTCCTGGATGCCCACGAACTTGGCCTTGGAGGAAGGCTCCTGAAATGTCCTGAGGTCTCATGGTCATCCCCTGCCAAGGCCTCCGGTGTCCTGCCCCTTGGTGCTCACCAGCTGCCACCGACATCGTGTCAACAGAGCGGTAGACTGACGGGATGTCCACATGGCCTGGTTCCCTTCCAACGTCATGTCACAGAGCTAGTCTGAGAGGGACCCTAAGGGTACTATCGTCTGTCCCGTGTGAGCACAAGCAGGATCCACCCTCCCTCCTCAGAGGGATGGGAGAGAGTGCCTTTGTCCCCAGGCCTGTGACCCCAGCGTACCCCTGCGCCCCTTGTCCTGCATCTAGACCAAGCGCGTCTCTCCTTGCTTGAGCATGTGGTGGTCCGCTGTTCTGCTGTGACCGCCATGTAGTTTCTGTAAAGATCACACTTAATGCGACGTGGTGGTGTCCATCAGGCCTAACATCAGGGTTCTCAAGAAACAGGAGCAGGTGGGGGAGGAAGGTGTGCGTGGGGGGAGGGAGGGAGAGAGATGGGCTTGTCGTAAGGGCGTGGCTCCTGCGCTTGTAGGGGCTGCCGGGTCTAAGCATGTAGGCAGGCGAGCAGGCTGGAGACCTGGGGACATTGTGGCCGAGAGTGTAGAGGCAGAAGCGTTGGGAGCACTCTAGGGGCCAGAATCCTTCCCCAGGGACCGTGGTGTTTCCTGTGAGTAAGGAATCGCTGGTTTGGCTGAGGTCTGCCTGCGGTATGGACTGGAGGGTGACTCGGCGTTCGTTGCAATTTAACAGCTTTCCCTCAACATCTGGGCCCGTGTTGGCCAAGCAGTTGAGCACTGTAGCCCAGCGGAGGGGACAGAATGAGCCACCACCATGTTCTAGGTCTGCAGATGGCAGCTTCAGAGGTGCCACCTGGGCTTCTATACAGTGGCGGCTGCACAGCGCCACCTCAGCGTCTGCTTTCTGGGACCTCTCCTGGTACCCGTTCCAGGAGGTCAGGATTGGGCAGATTTGCAGCAGGGGCCTCATCTGATCCCAGGTGGCACCATGGAGCAAGGGGCCCCTCAGAGTCTCTCAGGGAGGGAGGCCAGTCCATGGTGCCCCTGCCCTTTCCAGCTGTCAGCCGGGGCATTTCTAAGAAAGACTGCCCCGGAGCTGGTAGAATGAGAACCTCAGTCCTGAAGTTCAGATCTGGGTGGTGAGCTGCAGCATCCATACCACAGGACTACCACAGGACTACAAAATAATAGTCTAATAGCCAGGCATGGCAGTGCACACCTTTCATCCCAACACTCGGGAGGCTGAGGCAGGAGGATTGCCAAGAGTTTGAGGCCAGCCCGGGCTACATAGTGAGTTCAAGAACAGTCTGGCGATGAAGACCCTGTCTTAAAAAACAAAAATAAATAAAGAGTACTAGCTTTCTCAACATGTTATTCACCTAACGTAAAATTCATTGGTCTTCAGTATAGTCATCAAGTTGTGCAGCCACCACCCCATCTAACCTAGAGCACCCCCCCACTCTGCGAAGAAACCCCAGGCCCACCGGCGTCCCCAGCTGCAGCCACTGCTCGGCTGTCCGTCCCCATGGCCGAGGCTGCTGAGACCCACGGGAACTCGGCCACGCGTTATGTGCTGGTTCCCGCATCTGCTCTTAGGGTGCAGTTCCACTTTTATCATTTCACCAAACGCTGTTGCTTTCATGTTTCAATGAAAATTTGAAAGTAAGGACAGTAAGGCAGAATTTAGCAATTTAAACACGTCGCCTAATACTTCATCTTCTGACACGTGCTCTTTGAATAAAAATTCCAGCACATTCTTTTCCTGATGAATAAGCGGTGACAAATACTATTTTCTGATTCCTGTTACTCAAGCCACTTTGACATCTCTAAAATTCCTGGAACTTTCATAACTAACGCATAATTTAAGTGTGAGATCTGTTGCCCTTTCTCAACACATGGCCCCAAAACAATCTATAGCATTGCTAGGATATTCTACAGAAATAGCCAGTTTTGTCCTCTGTGGAGCCAAAGCAAAGTAGAGGTCAGAGCCTGGGAATTTAGAACTATTCTAGTGATAAATATTTAGGTAAAAACACCTCTCTACCTTTATTAGAGGCGCTAAATAATGGTGTTTTCTTCTTTGCATAGATTTGTAGATGAAGCCAGAAAACCTAGGCATTTTTGTGTACATACTTAATATGTGTTTAATTTTAAAAAGTGGTAGAATGAATTCTAATTATTAATAAAGTTGATCATACCTGGAAAGTCTGGATCTAAAATTTTGAACAGTCATTTGCCCAATTTTTTCCTTACTGTTCTTTTTTTTTTTTTTCTTTCCTGGTTTTTTTTTGAGACAGAGTCTCACTATGTAGCCCAGGCTGGCCTTGAACTTAGGGCAGTCCTCCTGCCTCAGCCTTCCAAGTGCTGGGATTACAAATGTACATCACTACGCCTGGGTTTCTTACAGTTCTTATTTGCAGTTAAAAATAAATGCTTATTAAAGAATGCAAGACAAATATATACCCAGAGAGTAGTGTAGTGAGCTGTCAGGTGTGCTGGGTCTGTGCTTTGCAGGCAGTATTTATGTGTAACTTTTTATTAAGAAAGATTTTTAAGTTCGTTTTTTTTTTTGGTGGTGGTTTGTTTTTTGGGGGGGTTTTGGTGCTGGGGATTGAATTCAGGGCTTTAAAACTTTGTATTAAGGAAGGTGGTCTGAGTTGGCTGTGGTGACACATGTCTGTAATCCCAGTACTTGGGAGGCTAGGCAGGAGGATCACCATGAGTTTGAGGCCAGCCTGAACTACATAGCAAGACCCTGTCGCAAAAGTCCCCCCCAAAAAACGTGCTGTAGTCTCAGCTGTGTCACTGACGTTTGATTCCACGTAAAATCGAATGCATGGCTTGATAGACATTTTATTTTGTATTTATCTTTCAGCAGCTTGATGTATTTCAAATGCACTGGGACCAGAATGGCTTGCATAACTCGTCCTACTGGACGCGTAACGGCACCTAAGTTGTCTTGACCTAGGTCCTCAGTCCCCTACCCGCCCATCCTTCTCAGCACCTGCTCCACGCCGGGACTGAAAGTGAGTAAGGTCCTCTTTCGAGCGTCTGCCTCCAGCTGTGCAGCACGCATGGGCGGTGAGAGGCCATGAGGAGGAGGCGTGACGTGGCCCTGTGGTCCCGTGGTCCTGACCTGGGGCCAGGTTCCCGATTTCAGATGGGAATGGATGCTAGTGGATTTGCTGAGGGTGGCAGCCACCCTTCCTTTAACTCCTAAATTTAGGACAAACAGGAAAGTTAAGAATGAAAGTCAGGAAGTCAAAAATTGATTCTCCAAAAGGCTCCTCTTCTTTCTCACATAGAAATGGAACATTATAGGAAAAGAACTGTGCTGTCTGTAGGGACACAGGGCCCTGAACACTCAGACATTGGTTTCAGAAAGCTGGAGGCTCTGGTGTGGATGTGGCCCTTGTGTTTGTGTGAGTTTTTTCATTCTATGGCATTTTTCTTTTCTTTTTTTTTTTTTTTGGTGCTGGGGATCGAACTCAGGGCCTCGTGCTTGCTAGGCAAGTGCTCTAACCACTGAGCTAAATGCCCAGTCCCTCTATGGCATTTTTCACCAGGAGAAAAAACATACTTAATTACATTTATATGCCCAGGAGTCCCACATGGTAAGAGCCTCTGTGTGACTTTAAATGGAATCCATGTGCCTGAATATTTATACAATTTAAAGCACTTCCTTAAACATCATCGGTGGTTTTTTTCCCCTTCAGATAGATAAAAGCCCAGAAGGGCAGTTCACTCAGCTCATGACACTGCCCAGAACCTTACAGCAACAAATAAACCACATCATGGACCCTCCCGGGAAGAACAGGGACGTGGAAGAGACCCTGCTGCAGGCCGCTCACGACCCGGACTGTGGGGACGTGGTGCGTCTAGGTAAGGCTGGGGGCCACGCAGGGGTTGCCTGGGGGGGAAGCAGCCTCAGGTGGTGACTGAGACCCCTATTTTTTCTTTCTTGGGTGGCGAGATCAAAAGAGAAATTGCCTCTGGGAAGAAAATAAAACGCAGTTTGGGGCTTTCCAAATCCCAGTTTTCACTTGTTTATTAAAATGGTGGAACAAGGTGTGGTGATACACACCTTTAATCACAGCATTCAGAAGGCTGAGGCAGGAGGATCACCATGAGTTCAAGGGCAGCCTGAGCCACATAGTGAGACCCTGTTTTAAAAAATACAAACAAACAAAAAATAGCCTTTAAAGTCAGGTAATGGAAATAATTCTTTTTTCAAGTTCCTGGGTCCTAAGTCACCACCAAAAGGAGAAACAGTGCTTCCTTTGGTTCCAGGAGTGTCACTTCTAGGAGTCCCTTTGAAGCTGTGTCTGCTCTCCACAGTGGTCTCAGCAGGAAGGAGACGGTGACACCAGGAGCGTGGCTGTCAGCAGCCAGCTCCCGATGGAGCGTCTCAGATAGTGTTCAGCGTGTCCCTGCGACGTGACCTCGTCCCCAGCAGTGTCCCCAGGGCCTCCCTAACGTTTATCCCGAGTCCAGACCTCAGCTGCAGGCCCCACTTCCCTGTCGAGGGACAGCCCTGCATGAGGCCAGTCAGGAGAGAAATCAGTAGGAAATCGGAAACGACTCGGTCACCCTCCTGTTGGCATCTGGTGACCGTCCACGAGCCGCAAGGGTACCAGCCACCGGCCTGTGGTGAAGACTGTGGCTGGTAATCCGCAGCGACTGTCAGCTGCGAGCCAGACTCCCCCTTCCGCACACGCCCCTGGGCCTCAGTAGAAGACCTGCCCTGAATCCAGGAGGCGCCTTGTGGGCTGTGTTTGTTGTAATGTGACCCTGGCAACAGTGTAGTCCCTGCTGGGTTTGTTCTTTGGATTTTGGATGGCTTATTTGGGGTGTTTTGTTTTCCTTTTTGGCTTTTTTGAGGCAGAGTCTCATTGTGTCGTCCAGGCTGGCCTCAGACTCACTGTGTAGCGCAGGCTGGCCTTGAACTGACAGGGATGATCTTCCTGCCTCCACCTCCCAAGTACTGGGATTACAGGTGCACATCACCACACCCGGCTTTTTTATTGTTACTGTTTTTTGAGAAAGGGGCTCGCTGCGTAGTTCAGGCTGGTCTCGAACACATGGTGACCCTCGTGTCTCACCCCCTGCCCCCGAGTGCTGGGATGAGAGGCGTGTGCCACCTCGCCTGGCCGCTGCATCTTCTTAAGGGGCTAGAAGACATCCTGTAGCTCCCCACTGGAGTGCCCTTTCCGTGTGGGTTCAGAGTGAACGTCTTTCTTCTAGACAGAACACTTGGTTTTTATCTTTTCTGTGTTGGGATTGCAAAGCTGGAGCAGATTAAATTCCTGATGTGACTTTGCAGGTCACCATCCCCCTTGGGTGAGGCGAGGTGGCCCAGGCCAGAGCGTGTCTGTCATGTCCTGTGCTTGCACAGCAGTCCAGCAGTCACGCCAGTGCCCTGCCTCAGCCTACTGCTGTCCGTGTCTTTCCACAGCAGGGGACAGACTCCGCCCCGTTGGTAACTGGAAGGAGTCTCTGGTTTCCAGTCAGACAGTTCGGATGGCTGACATGGGCCGTGGCCTCACGGCCCCGTTGGTTCTTCCCCACAGGGCTTTCGGCAATCGTGCGATCTTCTAGTATAAGACAGAGCGCCAAGGGCTTCTTCACTGCCGGTAAGAACCACAGACCTGCATGCAGCCGCCCCCGGGGCTCGGCCACAGCAGAGCCGGGCTGTGCAGTCTGCGGCCGTACAGTCCGGGACTGCGGTGATGTGCAGACAGCTGTTGCGGCAGCGTCGTCGGGGAGCCCTGCAAGTCGCTTTGGGAGGATGTCCTGCTCCCTCTGGGAGCATCTGAACGACTCCTGCTGTGTGGGCTTGTCCTCATACTGTGTTTTTAACAGTGTCACACACAGGCAGCGTTGTAAAGACAGTGGGACCTGTTCCCACACACTGGGACAGCTGCCTGCCCCCCTGGAGTCATTTGTGCTTGCGTCGGTATTTGTGCGAGCCCCTCGGCTTTTCGGTCCGGCTGGTCTGCTCCCTGTGGGGATTAGATCCACGCCTGTGCCTCCCTTGCTGCTCGCCCTTCAAGCCTGTCTTCCGAGGGCTTGTAGCTTTGGCTAAGTCCGTGTTCGGAGTTTTCACATCATTCTGGGCCACCTCTCTACTTCCCCATCCCTGCAGTGGACGCTGTGTTCCCCTCTCCCCTGTGGGCACCCTGCTGCTCGTACCTTGTGTCTTTTACTTTTTGTTTCTTGCAGTACCGGTGATTGAACGAGTGTCTTGCACAGGCTAGACAAGCACTTTACCACTGAGCTACATCCCCAGCTCTTTGTATTTTATTTTGGGACGGGATCTTGCTAAGTTGCCCAGGCTGGGCACGAGCTTGGAATCCTCCTGCCTCTGCCTCCTGAGTGGCTGGGATTCCAATTGTCTGCCAGCACACCGGGCTCCTGTCACTTTCTTGGTGCCAGCTGTCATTTGGAGAAGCATGTGACCCAGTAATTCCATGAGAAAGTGTGCACATCAGATTAAATTTGGAGCCCTGTATGTCTGAGTCTGCTTTTTGTGCTCTCACACAGAAATGGATCCTTGGGCTGGCTCTAGATTTCTAATCTGAGACATCTTTTTCCTATAGAATTCTGAAATCATGGCTGCGGTTGTACCTTCACTTCCAGCACTACTGTCAAGTCCACAGCCACTCTGAGTCTTCAGCCTTTGTGTTTTCTTTCTAGAAGTTTGTCCAGTCTTCGTTTTTCCCCAGGGCTCTGCAATCTCAATACTGTACCTTGATGTGAGTCTGTTTGTCTGTTTTTGTCTGTCTTACTGGGTAATCATTTGTAGCCCAGGCAGGCCTGGAACTCAGGCTGGCTTCAAATTTACAGTACTCCTCCTGCCTCGGCCTCCCGAGTGCTGGAATTACAGGCTTGCATCACCACACCCGGCTTCCTTTATTTCTCTGATCTTGTGCTGCCTGTTTTCTCTGTTTTCTTTCTGGAACTCCTTCTATTCACACATTGGGCTTGCTCGACTGGTGCTTGGCTGTTGTTTGTTGTCTCTGTCTCTCTGCTTTGCTTTCTGGGAGATTTTTTTTTTTTTTTTTTTTTTTTTTTTGGTAC
>PVJO010026156.1:0-21564 GCA_004026905.1 Hystrix cristata
CACATGCCTGGCTTATCCAAGATAGAAGCTGAGCACTAAGATGGAGTAGCCTCACCCTCTGGAAAGGAGGGTGAGGCTACAAAGGCAGAGATGTGACTCCTCTGAACCTTGAGGGTTGAGAGAAGAAAGCGGTGACTTGGCTCTCAGGTTTCTACCCAAGAGCTGTCCCTTTCCCATCGGAGATGGGCTTTCTAGTGTCGGAGGCATCCCATCCCTCAAGCCCTGCTTATCCCCAGAGGTGAGCAAAGGAAGGAAAGAATAGGGGCTATCTGCATTGGAGGACACAGACATCACCAAGCTCTCAGGGGCACCCTGTGCTCAACAGGGAGCTCAAAGATGCCAGACTTTAACCTGTCTCCTGCACCTATTCTGTGCCCTAGAAACAAGCCCTACTGCCTCTGGTCCACGACATTTGCATTTGTACAATGTAGATTATGTCACCCACACATCGCAAGGATGTGGCACTGTGTAGGCATGGATGGGCATGTTTCATGGGTAAGCCTGGCTCTGATGTCACACAGACATGGGAGGTAACTCCTGACTCTGCTCCTTCTCAGTTTGATGGTACCCCCAAGCTCCACAAGCCTGTTTCCTTGTCTATAAAATAGAGTCAACTCCACCCACTTCATAAGGTTAATGTGCACTCAGGGCAGGGCACCTAGCTGTTCCCTGTAAATAGAAGCTATCACTAATGAAAGAACTGGCCTCAATAAATGCAGAATTTAGAAATAGACATGAATTTGCCACCAAAAACCTTGCTCTCTGATCTAGATATGCAGTTAAAAAAATCTGCTTCTAACAAGGTTCTGCCCCTGCCCATCTCAGGCTAAGCAGGCTAACAAGAGGTCTGTCTGATCAGGAGCTAGCTTCAGCTTCAAGCCAGGCAAAAGCTCCTTTCAAGCCCCAAATTTGGCTGCCCCTGGGAGACAGGCCCAGCCTTCTGGCCACCAGGAGCAGCACCTGCCCAGCAGCCCAACCTAGACTAACATGCACCAGATCTGAGACACCAGGACTAATGCTTCCTTCTACAGATGGGGAAATTGAGTCCTAGACTTATGCAGGGTTCTGAGGAGCTGCTGACAGAACCAGGACGAGGAACTCAGCCAGAACCTTCTCCAGGTGACTTGCCCACACTTGTTCCTGCCAACAGCTGCTTTCCTCAATTGTACAACCACATTGTTAGAAAGAAGAGCTGAGATGGAAACTTCCAGGCTTTCTGAAGGATCCCAAATATCTTACATGCCTCTTTATTTAAAAATGCCAGAATGTGAAGCCAGCCTGGGAGCTGATTCTTTCAACAAAAAGGGGCATGACACAAAGGTACATGAACACTGATACATGTGCGTGTTCCCTGTAGAGGCTGGGGCAGCAACGGGTCCCAGCCTGGAGGCTGCTCTTTCTGGCTGCCTGCCTCCCTACAGGAAGGGGCTTCTCTTTGTCTCAATGGTGCCACCCCTAACACACGTCCAGGAATGGACAGGAAGCCAATCACAGGGAGCAGGCTCGCGCACGAGGTCTACAGCCATGCAGGGTTCCCGGCGGAGGACTCAAAAGGATGCAGAGGGCGGCAATGGTGTCTCACTCAGGCTGAGGAATGGGAGTGGACAAGATAAACATACAGTCTCAGCCTGACATTCATGCACACTTCCACGTATCACAAACACACATAGCTTCGCGCTCAAAAAATTACGTACACGTACAGATACATGCACACATGATGGAGATTAACTTGGATATCTCGAGAGACACGCATACATCGTATACACACAGTCACGCACCTTTACCTATAGGAGTGTGTGCATATACATACACATAAGCAGTACTGGCGCCTAAATGCTACTACTGTATGGTCACTATAAACTCTCCCCTCCTCTACCACAACCTGGGAGGGCGATGGCTGTAAACACAAAAGAAAAACTCACTGACAGCCACCCACCTGCTCCCCTATGAGGGTGGCCCCACCCCCACGCCACCGGCCACACCCACGCCTGGGGGAGGGGTCCTCGCGCCGCCCCCGCAACGGCACACCACTTCAAGACACTGGAGTACCCTCCCCCGCCCCAAGCCTGTGGACCCCAAAAGCCACCTGTCTCCAGGCCTTCGGGAGAAAACGCCCTCCGGGGGAGCCCGCCCCGGGGGATCGCAGGCACCTACCTCCTCCACGGAGCGCAGCAGCCTCTGCCGGTCTCCCCTTCTGGGGACAAGCGGGAGCGCCACTCGGCCGCGCGGTGGGGGCAGCCCGGGCTGCCCTCCGGCTGCCCCGCGCCTGCTCCCACCCGCGGGGTCCCAAATCAGGCCTGGCGGAGTCCGGTACCGTCAGCGACCGTAGGGAACCCTCCTGCTGCTGCTGCTCCCCACCCAGAACTACCGCAGCCCCGCGGGGCGGAGCCGAACGCGAGGGGCGGAGCCGCGCGCGAGGGTTGGCGCAGGACGTGTCGTCAGGGGCGGTGTCGGCTGTGGCTCCGCCTTGACACTCCCAATTGCGTAGCTGCTTAGGGCGGAGCCGGGAGTGATGGATGGCAGAGAGCATGACGTCAGGATGGGCGGAGGCGGGTACTAACCTTGCTGGAGGGCCAAGAGTGTGAGGTCAGGGGAGGGGTGCTTCCGCTCAGGAGACCAAGAAGCCGCGCAGGGCGGGGCCGAGCGTGATGGACAGCGGAGGTCGCAGATGTTAGGGGCGGGGCGGAGGCGGCTCCGCTTCCTACTGGGCTCTAGGAACTGTGCAAAAGAATACAATGGAGGACAGATGGCCAGGTCAAAAATAAAACTAAAGCCTTGACCCAAATCTCACATCAGACATCAAAATTAACCTAGAATGGATCATGGACTTAAGTGTAAAACATAAGACTATAAAACTTTTAGGAAAGTAAAAACAGCAGAAAAATCTTCGGGTCTAGCACTAAGCAAAGAACACTTCGACCTGATACCAAAATTCAAATCCATAAGAGAAAAAACAGATAAAATAGATGTCATCAAATTTAAAAACTTTTGCTCTGCTAAAGTCCCTGTTAATAGAATGAAGAAATAAGTTGCAGAGTGGGAGAAAATAATCACAAAGCACAGTATATGATAAAGCACTGATACCCAGCACTCACACAATACAGATAGCACTGGAGTTAAAAATGGTTGTGATTATGTCCAACGCCCTGGGTCCAAGCCCCAGCACCAAAATAAAAACAAAATTTAAGAAGCGGGAGAAAAAAGATGAAGAAAGTGAATTTCTATTATATGTTTTACCACAATGTAAAAAAAAATTCAACTGTTAAGAAATCCAATTTGAAAATGCACAAAAGACAGGAATGGACATCTCACCAAAGAGCATACACAGATGGCAAAGCTGTCCGTACAAAGAAATGTTTACTGAAGAAGTTGCAGATTATTATCAGAGAAGTGCAGATTAAAACCACAAAGAGGTACCATCACACACGCGTCAGAATGCTGAAGATAAAACAGTGCAACAGCGACCACTGGTAAGGACGGGGAGAAACCGGAGCACTTGGATGCTGTTGATCAGTGCAGGTTATTGCAGGGATGTAAAATGGTATGTCCACTCTGGGTAACAGCTGGGGATGGACATTTGTATACAATTCTTTTAATGACTAACAAGGACCCGTGGAAAGGATGGGATTTTTTTCTGTTTCTGGAAACAGTGAAAAAAACCAGTAGTGTGGCATTGAGAAACACAGAACAGACGTGGAATTTCAAACATCAAGGTGGGCTCAAGCAGCTTTGTGAGGGGCACTGGGGGTGGACCCTGAGTGACACCAGGGTTCACAACAGAACATGTAAGCAGAGGTCTGCCACTGGGATAGGTGCGGCATGACTGCCAATCAGATTCAGATTTGAAAAGAAAGAAAATGCGTCTTGTTCATATTTCTGAAACCAGAGTGGAGGGGCACAATAAAAACTAAAATTTCCTTCAACAAAATTTTGGTTGGTTTCAAGACAGAGAAAATATATATTAATATAGTTTACTCATTTACCTTCCCAATTAAAGCATGGTATGTATGAAAAGCAACACCACCACTTAAACATGGAATCATCATTGAACACAGCAAGAGCACTCCTGGGCATCTACCCCAGAGAAACACAGACATGTTCACACAGAACACCAGTACACGAATGTGAACAGCAGCTTTGTCATCATAAATAGCCCCAACCTGGAAACAACCCAGATGTCCTTTGATGACTACACTACGGTCCATCCACACCACAGAACAGTACTCAGTGATGAAAAAGAATGACCTCCTGGGGCTAGGCACAGTGACACACACCTGTAAGCCCAACACTAGGAAGCTGGGCAGGAAGATCACTGAGTTTGAGGCCAGCCTGGCTTATATCGTGAGTTCAAGGCCAGCCTGAACTACACATGAAACCCTGTCTCAAACACACATGAAACTACACAAAAAGAACTATTATGCAACTTGGATGACTCTCCAGAGAATTAACCTGGGCAAAAATAGCCTAAACAGGGGTTGAGGATTTAGCTCAAGTGGTAGAGCACTTGCCTAGCAAGCACAAGGCTCTGAGTTCAATCCCCAGCACCCCCCACAAAAATAGCCTAAACCATTACATACCATACAATTCCATGTATGAAGAGTTTTTTTGTTTTTGTTGTTGTTTTTTCTAAGACAGTCTCACTATTTAGTCAAAGCTGGCCTTGAACCTGGTATGTGGCCCAGGCTGGCCTCAACTCATAATCTTCCTGTCTTGGCCTCCTGAGTACTGCAATCACAGGTGTGTACCACATCTGACCTACAAAAACATTCTCTCTTACTTGGTCAACACTAGGGTTTAAAACCAGAACCTCTGCACTGAGCTATATGCCCAGCCCTTTGTATTTTCTTTATTTTGGTACAGGGTCTTGCTAAGTCACTACACTGCCCAGACTGAGCTTGAATTTGAGATCCTCCTGACTCAGTCTCTCAGCTGGGATTACAGGCATGCGCCCCAAGCCCAGCTGAAACATTCTTAAAAGGAAAAAAATTAGAGAAATTGAGAATACACTAGTGGTTGCCAGAGAATTAAGGTAGCAATTGGGCAAGAGGGAGGTAGGTGTGGCCACAGGAGGGCAACAGGAGTGATGCTTGAGAACCTAGGAATGTCAGCATCCTAACTGAGCTGTGCTCCAGTTTTGCAAGATGTTACCACCAGAGAGAAACTGCTGAGGAACACAGATCACCTTTCCATGTTATTCTTAGTGAATAATGCGTTACTAATATACTGTGAATCTACAATTATCTCAAAATAACACTTAAGAAAAGAGAGGAAAGAGACAAAGATGGCCACTACACACTGGTAAAAGGAACAACTCAACAGGAAGAGGTAAGTATCTATACACTGAATGTTGGTGCACTCAATTTCATTAAACAAAATCTACTGGATAGAAAGGACCAGAAGACACCAATACAGTCATCATTGGGGACCTCAATACCCTACTCTCAGCCAGACAAAAAAGTCAACAAAGAAACATCAGACTTAACCACACCATTGAACAAATGGACTTTACAGACACCTACACAGTGTTTCATCCAACAATGGAAAACATTTTTCTCAACAGCACACACAATTTTTCCCCAAAAGAGACTATATCTTAGGCCATAAAGCATGCTGAAGGAAATAAGAACTCAAATAATCCCCTGCATACTACTGGACCATATCAGAATGAAGCTAGAAACCAACAGCAAAAGGAGCCACAGAAACTATGCAAACACATGGAGATTAAATAATGTTATTGAATAATCAATGGAACACAGAAGAAATCACGGAAGAAATCAGAAAATTCCTAGAATCAAATGACAATAGAAGCACAATATACCAAAACCCATGGGACATAATGAAAGCAGTTCTAAGAGGGAAGGTTATAGCTGCAAATGCACACAGAAAAAGAACAGTGAAAAAAAAAAAGAAAAAGAAAAAGAACAGTGATCCCAAATAAATTACCCTATGATGCACCTCAAGGACCTAGTAAAACAGAATAATCCAAATCTGAGACTAACAGAAGGAAAGAAATTGTAAAGATCAGAGCGGAAATTAATGAGATTGAGACTAAAAAAAAATACAAAGGCTCAATCAAGGAATTGGTTCTTTAAAAGGATGGGAAGGGGTCTAGAGATGGGGAGACAGGAGAGAGGGGAGGGAAAGGGGAAGTAAAAAGGATCAAGAGGCAATATGTATATTCCCCCATGACGAATGTATGTACTATGTATTGCAAAAATATACTAATAAAAATTGAGGTAAAAAGAGAAAAGAATAGACTTGCTATGTAATTTACCAAAATTGTTAGAAAATGAGAGCTGGGCATGACAGCATGCATCTGTAATCCCAGCTACTTGGGAGGCTGAGGACAATCACAAGCTCAAGGCCAGCCTGGGCAATTTAGAGCCTGTACTGAAACAAAAAACAAAAAAGCTCAGCACAAGGGCCCGGGGGGTCTTTTAGAAAATGCACTTAAGCAGCAGATCTAGTTTACTTGGCAGCAAATCTACGAAGATTACCAAACTAAAGACACTGCTGAATGTACACTTAAACCTAAGGCAGTCCTGGTTCATGGGTGCACACAAACAAAAATCACAGGATGCAGGGAAGCAGAATCTAGGTGGTAGGAAGCCCAGTGCTTGCCTTTGCAGTCTGTCCCTTTTTAAAGGAAGGCAGCGAGGGATGACATTCCTGCCAGGCTGATGTTCCTGAACTCCTCTGTAGAGCTGGACCAAAAGGGGGGAGCGGGCTTACTGTGTCTTCCTATCTAAAATTAATCACAACGAGAAACAAATTTTTAAGGAGAGAATCGACAGTGCTAGTAAAGAAATAGCCCAAATGGCTTTAACTCTAACAAAGTGCAAGTGTCGTCAAAGGCATTGCTACAGTAGAAACCACAACCTTTAGCAGAGAAGCTCCAGCTGCTTTCCTCCACTAGGCCTGCTCATCTGAATGTCAGCAGAACTTGGACCACTGAGTTGCCGTGAGGTTCCACAGAGCACCCGAGGGTCACGTGACCCTCTCTACCTCGAGTCCCACTCAGGTCACCCTTGGATCTCTCAGATACCCCCGCTTACCTCCTCAACATTACGAGGCACATCATCTGAACGCAGACGCTGCTCTCCTGCTCTCTGTCCATAAGGTGCCACGAGGGGCAGCACGAGGATGCCAGACAACTCACACGTGCTAGGAAGGCCAAAGGAGACGGAGAACACCCTCGGCAGGAAGGGACAGCATGGGGACGGCCTCGTGACAAAGGACGCATTTACACTGGACCTCAGAGCCCGCGAGATTCGTTTGCGGTCAGCGATGACAGGACAGCGTGTCTGAGGGAAACCTGGGCAGCGAGCAGGGACAGGAGGGGGTGAGAGGGGAGGCTGGGGGTTGCTGCAGGCGTGTACTGACCCAGCGGGGCCTCCGCAGCACTGCCCTCCCTTCCTTTAAGGGACGGGAGGCGGGAGCACTAATGTGAGAGTCATGTTTTCAGGAAACTAACATGAAAATCATGCGCAGGATTGTCCAGACGGGAGCCAAACACACATGGGTGATTGATTATATTTGATTTTTAAAAGTTCTTACTTTAGGAGCTAAAAATATGTTCTTCATATTTATCTACTCTCCTCCATTCAACTATATTCTAAATTTCATGACTACTAGAATCTTGATGAATCACACAGTACCTGTCTCTCGGTGCATTTTATCATAAGCAACATCTGCCCAGGTCATACCACAAATAAGCCTCATTTAAGGTCCCGAGAATTTGTTAGTGTTAAGTATAGTACAAACAAACAACTCTAGGGAAAAAAACCTGCTACTATTTGTTCCATACTGATACTGAAAACCATCTATACTACATTTAAACAAACAAAACAACAAATAAAACCCCTGGTTTTGTACATTCTAGCACTACTGAGGTAAGAGAATAGGGCGTGGCAAAGGCTGCCTGGGAAAGTAGGTGTGACCTGTTCATTACCCGGAGAATGGCCTAGATCTGACATCAGCCTGAGGCGCCACAGTCCAACATCCCCTCTCAGGACCTGGACATAGAAATTCTTGCAGGTTTCCTCGAGATTTGGACACTATAAAATAAAGGAAGCCATGAGGAACTGATGCTATCATATCTTTTTATGATAGCCCACACCACGTCTCTCAGATGCAGTATGTATTTATATTTTCTTTTTCTTTTACTTTTTTTTTTTTTACTTTTTCTCTGTTTTGCCCAAGCTTGTTCTGAAGAGCCAATTTCCCCCAATCCCCATTTTGCCTTTGAAATCAACTTTGTCACTGCTTTTGGCTTATTTCATTCAATTCTTTGTTGGAGACGAGAAGAACCTAGGATCCAGAAGGAAAGGCAAGCAATCCAGACCTCAGTAATATTTATTTGGAATATAAGGACCCCAGTAACACTATGACATACTAAGAAGTTCAGAATGCAAGGGCTTCAAACAACACAGCACTTTCTAAGATCCCACAAGCACCTAAATGAGACTGGTCTCCAAAACCCGCTGTATCACTGACATCACTGAAGCAGACCGGTCAGCCTGAGGCATCCCCACGAGACAGTGTGTTGAGGCGCTAGAAACCCTCCTGTGAGATCACCCACGCACACAGAGGCACGCTCAGGAGACAGGCACCAGCACCCCAGCACGCCCCAGCAGGCAGCACACGTGCCACGTAGGCACCGGGACTGCGAACACAGGGCCATGCTGGGGTCAGAGCTCCTCCCCCTGCGTGCTTGCTTCCCAGCGCTGTCACTGTCACCACGCGTGTCACCTGGCCACAGGGCGGAGGCCGAGTCCCAGGAGAACAGGACCTCAAGGGCCTAAAATGAGGTCTTTGTTCAACAAATACTTTTTGAATTACAGACTGAGTCTACTAAAAAATGAATCCAGGCTTTTGCTTCTGTGCTCATTTACCTTGCGCTCTCTTCCAGAGCCGTGTAGGCCCCTGAGTCCAGCCTGCTGTTAGCAGAGAAAACACCAGCTTGCCGGAGGTACACAGGAGAGCAATGCTGCAAAACACTGACGGAACTTTAGTCTCTGGGACTGTGTACAGATACCAGCACCCGCATCGTCACCGGGAACTACAACCTGTAAACTTCTGTGAAGTATACAAGCAGTCCATGGAAGATACACATGTAAGTGTTCTAATTTTATTGAAAACATGGATACACACCCTAGCGCTATCCACCGGAAGAGCTCCGAAGTAGTGACACTCGGTAGCAATGAGCGAACCTGGCACCCACATCTTGGTTTCTAAATACCACTCCCTACGAAAAGGCAGCCAGAGCTTCTTAGAGACACTGACCACAGCCTGGAGTATTCTGAAACGCTTCTTAGCAGAAGGAGAAGAATAACTAACGAGGACATGCATATCCGAAGAACACAGGAACCAGCTGACGGGGTTCCACCCACCAATTCTAGGGTAACTTGAGCACGATAAAGAAAAAAATGGTGGAGCATTACAAAATACGGTGATACTAACAAAAGCGATCTAGGGATGAAATTTTACAGGAAAAAGCGTCATTTAATAAACAGAACGAATGACAGAATTAGAAAACCACCATTTTGCAGCTACCAATGCACAGTAATTGATGTAGGCAAAGATCATTGATGGCCACTGCTCAGAGGTGGTCACAAGAGACTGTCACAGTCTCAAGTAGTCATCCCGCAGACCACTAGTTACAAAGACACAAAGGTGCCCTTGTACTACAAGATCTAGTAGGCACCACCTTAACCACGACTGGACACAGGACCCAGGACGGGACAGTCTGACAACTCGCCATGAGGCAACTGAAGCACACGTGACGTGTGCAGCCCTCAGACCGAGAACAGTAACCCCAAAGCGAAGAGTGAGGAAGCTGTCAGGCAAATCCCGATTAAGGAACATTCCACAGAACACTCAGCAGGGACTCTGGGACAAGAAAAGAAAGTCAGTGTCTTTATTAAACAGCAATGTACTGCTCTATTGGTGTAAAATCCCTTAGCTGGGATACTGACCACAGTTATGGAGAGGACAGCTATTCTTAGGCACCACATACTTCAGTGTTTAGGGGTAAAGTGCATGACATACACTACACAATTTACTTTCACGTGTTTCTACTTAAAAATTGTGTGTGTGTGTGTATGTGTGTGTATGAGAAATAAAGGAAATGTGTTTATCTAGATGAAATATGTACAGGTGTTCACTGCTCTTTTCTACGAATTTTTTAAATGAAAATTTCTTTTCTTTTTTTTTTTTTTTGGTGCTGGGAATTGAACTCAGGGCCTTGAACTTACTAGGCAATCACTCTAACCACTGAGCTAAATCCTCAGCTAATGAAAATTTCTTTTAAATAAAAATCTGGGAGAATAGTAAGAGGAAAAAGGAGCTGTAATGCTTGCCTGATTGTGTCGACCTGAGCAAGAAATGCCCACTAAACTGGCTCAGCATAGTTCTGGATGCGGAAGACCCACCCGAGGGAGGACTATCACCAGAATGGTACGCAAGGGAAACAAAAGGGGCTGGGGATTTGGCTCAAGTGGTACAGCACTTGCCTAGCAAGAGCAAGGTCCTGAGTTTGATCCCCAGCACTCCCAAAAAAAGGGAAACAAAGAAGGACGGCTCGCTTCTTTTTCTTCAGAAGAGCTCCAGTTTTCGCCTTCACCCTGGACATCGTCTCCCAGCTTCTAGCACAGACTCTTCAGCTCCTGACATGGACGTGCATGTGACATGACACTGAGTTCCAGGCCTTCGACTGATCCTCTGGCTCCCCAGAGCACAGACGGACCTTTGGCACTCTTCCACACCTGACTCTGTGGGCGGCCAATGTAAGCCAATCTTGTAAATTCCTATAGATTTGTGTATCTTGCATTAAGTCTGTTTCTCCGGTAAGCACTGACTGATAAGGTAGCTTTAAGACAAAAAGTCCCCATGTGAAACAAAACGTGCTTTTACTATACAAAGTCAGAGTAAGCAAACTGGTACAAATCAAGAAAACAACCTACAGCCTTCATCGTCTTTTGCAAGTAACTAGTTAAATACAACACTGCTGCCACATTTTACACAAGGAAATGTATACAAATGTTGGTTTGCCCCAAGGTCTACTAGCCCAGGTGTGCGGGACAACAGAGACAGCCGCCTTCCTTCAGGCCCTGTCCCCAGCCCCAGCTACAGGCTTGAAGGACAGAAGCAGGCCGCCCGCAAGCGAAGACAGCAATTTGGGCTTTCACGTGAGGCACCCTCTGCTTTTAAAACCCTGCACTGGCCCAAGAACCACGGCAGCAGGCCTTCCATTTTGGTCTCTACACAGGAGAACCCACATCTCAATGTGTCCCAGGTTCGGGTCACTGTGCCAGAAGGGCGGCAGCTATTCCCAAATGCCTTTAGTCTTTGAAAATTCTATGATGCTATCCAACCATTCCTTAATCATACCCAACGTTCATGGAAACAATCAAGACAGGCTAAAACAAAATGAACCCTTGCAGAAATAATTTCTTCAGAGGAGGAATGTTCTCCAATGTCTCCATTTTAAAGGAAAACTTACTTTTCTAAGAGAAAACTACTGGAATCACTGGCTTTCTTTTTGCAAACTTTTCCGTGATAAAAACACAACTAGGCCTTATCACCTTGCCCCCCCAGAGGAATGCTGCCTTCTGGGTAAACAGCTTGCTCCACCTCCTCACACCCACTACTCTTCCCTTTCAGAGAGTTTCTGAGCCTGTAATTTGGAAGCCTTCCAACAGAACTTTCAGTTTTTTTAACCAACTTTTGAATGCAATTTTGACATACTAAAAGCTAGAACTGTGCTAAATAAAACCATATTTTAGTGAAGGCATTTCAACTTCAGAATTAATGTGCTGAATGCTGCATTCTGCCAAGAAATTCCATTTAAAGGACCAACCTTTAAAAGTGAACTATGTTTATACCCAACTTAGCCAGCAAAGCAAGCCAGCTGTTTTTCATAGAGCATCTGGCATAGTCCATGGCACTAGACAAGACCACCAAACTCATAAACAGATCTCACTTTATCCTGCGAACAGTCGTAGTGAAAAAGCTATGGGTTAAATCTCTTTTTAGGAGCTACCAGTGTACAAAGAAAAAATGTTCAACAAATTAAGAAAGTGTGGCAAAACCCACCGGGCATGGAGGGACACACCTTAATCCCAACACCCAGGACACAGAAGCAGGAGGATCGCTACAAGTTCGAGGCCAGCCTGGGCTACACAGCGAGTTCAAGGTCAGCTTGAACTACATAGCAAGACCCTGTCTCAAAAAAAGAAAAAAAAAAAAAGTATGGCAAATTGACCGCAATCCCTCAGAGGGCGAGTCCTACGATTCACTGACTGTCAGAGGAATGGTCATACGCAGGTCCCATGGTAAGGACTCCTGAGAACATAACAGGGGTAGACACAGGAACATGCCCCCATTACAGAGGTAAGACAAGGACACTTATAACTGCCCACAGGAATAAAAAAAGCCACGGAAGGAAGGAAATGACTGACCAACACATCCAACTCTATGTGCTGGTGATAACCCAGCTTAAGGCATGGGAGAAATCACTTCAGGCTGGGCTGGCTTCAGGGCCCTGAAGAGAGGCTGCCTCAGGGAAGGGACTCAGAGTGACAAAAGGCCCCACAGGAGAGGCACCACCAAGAAAAGGGAGCAAAGCCCAGACCAACTCAGGAGAGGCCACTGACACCCAGCTCTGAAATGACAGCTCACTCAGAGGCAGGCGCAACTGCAAGAGGTGGGACAGGAGCAGCTTCAAGTGCCAAGTTTTACTGCTGCAACCCAAATGCATACAGACACCCAAGACACGGAGAGGGACAGTGTCCGGGGAAGACTGCATCTGACCACATCTGACCACAGGTCAGTCCTCAGAGGGCTCTGCTGTCCCAGCTCTTGTTCCTGTCAGAAGGCCACCAGGAGAAACTACCGGCTTCTGTTCAGTCCCTTAAGTAAACTCAAGTTTCAAATTACAATGCGGTTAGTGAAAACATGAATTCACACTTAATAAAGTATTACGAGAAACTAAAATTTACAAAACCTAGCTCATTTAATGAAAAGCTATCATCTGCTTACAGTATACTTCATTTATGCATCCAAATGCTGACAGCCCCACCACAGGAGCCTTTCCCAACCAGTGTAGAGCAACCCTGAACAGCCCGCACGACGCCGTCAGGAGTGCTAGAGCGACACCAGCTCTGGGATGTCCGCTGGCAAGATCAAATGAGGAAACACGAGTGCTATTTTGAAACTAAAAAGAAATACATAAAAATGATAGACTCCAAGCCATTTCCTCTAAGATCAAACACAGGAAGTTGACATTATGAACTTCATCTTGGAAGAGCTCAAATTCCATGATCCTGGCAGCCTTTGTCAGAGCTAAGACTGTGCCTGGAAAACTAAGATCAAGCCCAAACTCAGCCCGCGGGGCTGTCGGGGTTGAGGAAATGGCACCCAAGGGCCCCTAAGAAAAGCGGGCTCTGCTAGGAGCGTTAAATGCGTTAAATGAAAGCATGATTGGGATGAGTACTGTGGACAGTACCCAGCACAGGTGGAGAACAGATGGGAAACGTGTTGCTCATACATCATGCACTAAACGTTTGCAATTCCCAGCATTTTAGGCATTCTGGCCAGGAGCACATGCTTTCTTCAACCCTCCCTCCCAACGCCCACTCCCGGTTTATCACACAATGGTACAAACCAGTTTTACTTCTGAGAAAGGAGCCGTTTCAACATGTTTCCCATAGAGGGGACAGGAAGCCCCTTGTGAGAACAGGGAGATACTGTGCACTGACACAGCGGTCTCTCTTGTTCGCGTACCCATTCCTTTGCTTAAGAGTTCTTTGTATCGTGGTGCTGGGGATTGAGCCCAGGATGTCCACATGCTGGTGGTAAGCCCTGACATCCTCAGCTGCACACTGATTCTAACATGATGTATTTGTGTTAGTGGATAGGAGAAAGAAACTTCCACGTTTCCTCTGAAATACTCACACTACAAGCTGGGGATTTAGCTCAGTGCTTAGAGTGCTTGCCTAGCAAATACAAGGCCCTGAGTTCCATCCCCAACACCAATATATAAATAAATAAATAAATAAATAAATAAATAAATAAAGTTAAAAACATGACACAGTTGTATTTAAGCATCTCAATATCATTTGTAAAGCATTCCAAAACGTCCTTCATGAAAAAGAAAACAAGACCATGAGAACTCACAAACGTAGACTTTTTTTACCCTTTCCCCCCGTTCGGTGACAACAGTCCAAAAACACACTTTGTGATAATTCCCACAGATCTGTCACGTCCAGCAGCAACTGAAGCACTGCCACACTTGCTGTCCTCCTCGGCCTCACCTGTCCAGAGACCACAGCTAAAATGACTGTCAAAGGACTACTAGCTCCCAGGTTCACTGCACAGAAGTGAGGCAGCAGAGAAGAGACAGACAGAAAACAAGGATGATTATAATTTTAAAAGTGCACCTTTAAGAAAAACTGCAGCTTTCAGGACACAAATTTGCCTTCCACGAAACTCAAAAACCAAAATTCTAAGAATGTTGAAGAAACGAGAAGCATGTATAGGGAGTCCCCAACTTACAAACGAGTTTCATTCCAGGAGAATGTAAATTAGATCTGTTCATAAGCCCAACAAAAAGTCTTATATACCTTTGACACAAATATACAGTGTAAAGCATAAAAAAGCAAACATACAGACAAAAATGTAGTAAGTCTTCAACTGTACTGTACACTATGGCACTAGGCAGTAAGCACACAGCAGCACACTGTGTCAGTGTCCACCAGACATGTGAGCTACTTCTGCAATTTGTTCACCTCTATGAATGCTCCTAATGCAAGGACTGCTCATATCTGTGAAAGTTCGCAACTCAAATAGCCAAAAGTTGGGGACTTACCATGAATCGCCCCGTGTTTTTCATCTGAAAATTGAGCCTGCCTTTTTCCTCCCAGACGCCCCCTCCTTGAGGCAGCAGCACTATTAAGCGCACAGCATATCTCAAGCACGTGGAAATGGTTTGCACTCTAACCGAGCCCACCAGATGGGCACCTGACAGACCCTAGGAATACACGTGCTGCATATCTAAGGACACTCACAAGACCACACAAAAACATCCTCAGGCCCAGATCACAAAGTACCTCTCTCTGGAGGGCACATGCTCTATTCCGGGTGTGCGCTTCTTTAATTCTGCCTAATAACCCTTTCTCAAACCTCTCACTGCTGCGCCTTGTAATTTGTTTCTGAGATGTAGGACAGCGAACCTACAACCTGCCCTGTGAGGGGTGAGTTAAGGTCCCCGCTTCCTCTTTGGGGGACCTCCTCAGTCTCCATCCAGTCAAAAGAGCTACCTATGCATATTTAAAAACAGTTAAGCCAGCAAACTGCTCACATTTCACACAGATTGGCTAATACAAGGATGTTTATTCTCCTTCTTCTCTCAATCTCTGGTGGCTTCAATCACTGGCTGGATAGCAAATAAAACCCAATTTAAGGCCCTGGTTGGCTTGGATTCATTAAATTACACAAAAACCTCTCTGACTCCAAAATCACCTATCAAACTTGGGTACAATCCCTTTTTATTTTTTTTTATTTGAACATTAATTTTTTTCCAAAGAAATCCATGCAGAGAGAGAGAGCAGGAAAGAAAAGAAAGAGGGAGAGTACAATCCCTTTTTAAAGAGAAAGGTTTTCGTGAACCTTTGGTGTTGACTGGTTATTTTTATTACATTACCTACATAGATGCCAACAAGCTAGACGACATGAGGCAGGTGGCGGCTTCTTGGGCTGAGGCAGGTGGAGTTCTGGACCAGCCTGGGCAATGTAAAGAACATAAAAAGACTTCAAGTCAAAAAAACCCCAAAAACAAAAAAACAGGAGGGGGTACTGCATAACAGCATACATTTAAGGGGGAAGATGAACTGGTTGAAGATGATTTTCTCCTTCAGCACAAGCATGGAGCTGACCAGCAGGGCGCAGCTGCCTTCCGGTGGGCAGGCCCGCTCTAGAGAAGCCGGCTAATGACTCACCACTCCCTATTTAAATTCTCATGTGTACAGCTCAAGGTCTGTGAAGTAGCTTGGGCTATACTTGGCTCAAACACATCATTTGCATGTTAATTCCACCTCTATTCTTTGTGTATTTGCTTTCGACCATTAAAAGAGCATCATCTAGTACCCACAAAATAAAACACAAAGTAAACCACTTCTGTCTGCTAATGCTTAGCCATGAACATGGTGGCATCCAGAAGCCTGCATCTGTTCTTGCACGGTTTGGTTTGGTTTTGATTTTTTGCTATCAAAATAAAAGTAGAGAATTAAAGGGCACTAGTTTTAAAAAGGTAGGTCTAGACATTTCAAAGAGATCTTTATCCTTAAAATACCTCATCTCTGTCAAGAATCTGGAAGCTCGAATGTTTCGTGTGCCACAATTATTCAAACCCTAGGCAAATAAGGCTCACTACAGTGTTATGAGGAGGATGAAAAAAGCCAGTGAAATCCAAAACAGGCCATGACTCTCAAAAACCATTCTTAATCCACACAATTTTTGTTTGTTTGTTTGGTTTTTAAGGCAGAGTCTTGCTGTGTAGTTCAGACAAGACTTGAACTCACTATATAGCCCAGGCTGGCCTCGAACTCTCGGCGATCCTCCTGCCTCAGCCTCCTGAGTGCTGGGATTACAGGTGTGCACCAGCACGCTCGGCTTAATCCATAAAGTTTTTGGTCTAATATAAGAACAAACTGATTATATTATCTCTGACAAAAAATAGAAGTTCTGCATAGTCCTTCAAATCAAGCCGGACTTGGATGAGATCTGTTTTACTGTTTACAGTCTAAAAGATAAATTCATGGACTTCAGAAAAGCATCTGGTGTTCCAGGGAATTGCAGCTGTCAGCTTTTTAGAAATGCCACGTGTTCACCCACATAAAAGAATGCAGTGAAGTCTGGAAATATTATCTGGTTTCATGAACCAGAATAAAAGCTCCATGGAGTCAGTAGGCTGATGGGAGGAGTTGGTTTAATCCATTAGAAAAACATCATATACTACTTACTAAACTACTATTATAAAATTTACACATCACAGACCTTGAGGTATTTATTATTTAAGTCATACTCAGAAGAACAAAGAAAGGTCTGGGAGTATAGTGTGGCAGTAGAAACTCGCCTGGTGTTTGAAAACCCCTGGGTTTGACCCGCAGCAGAGAGGAAGGGAGGTGGAAAGAAGGGAGGGAAGGAAGGAAGGAATGAAGGAAGGTGGGAGAAGGGTAAGGGGTTTCTGATTTAGTAAAGAACCAAAATTTAGACTAGTTAGAATTTGCATTCTGTACTAAATTTGTTGGAAAATTTAAACAGGGCTGAGAACATAGCTCAGTGATATAGTGCTTGCCCAGCATGCATGAGGCCGGGGGTTCTAACCAAGCATTACCAAAAAAAAGGGGGGGGGGAGAGAACCATGCATGGTGGTACAAGCCTATAGTCCCAGCATTTGGGAGGCTGAGGCAGGAGGATTGCTGTGAGTTTGAGGCCAGCCTGGGGCTACACAGTGAGACCCTATCTCATAAAACAAAACACAGAAAAGAAAACAACTTAAATAAAGATAAGTACTTGGAGAAGAGCTTCCTAAATAGTAATAGCATAAATCCTGCAACACATCAACAATTACCTAAATCAATTTATTTCTTAATATATGTACCTGGTAGCTTTTAGTTCTGGCCTTGGTTTTTAATACATACAGAGGCATTAACCTAGGAAAAAGAAAAGAAGAACACACATTTTATGGTTGCACTACCTCAAGTCACAGAAGAACTTATGAAGAAAAAAGAATTGCTTAATAACCAACCTCTCAGATTTAAACTTGGACAAATCTTAAAAAGAAACTTACCATTCTATCAGACTCAAGAGTTCTACCTAAAATAAATTTCATGTTCTGCAGGAGAACCGTAGAAATGGTAGTTTGTAGCCAGGCGTGGTGGTGCACACCTGCAGTCCCAGCTCTCAGGAGATCAGGAGATCACGGCAGGTGGTCTGCCATGAGTTCAAGGCCAATCTGAACTACATAGTGAATTCAAGGCAGTTGGAACCACATGGTGAGACCCAGTCTCAAAAAATTAAAAAAAAAGAAAAGATGATTTTGACATCCTCTGCATTCATCACTGTGAGAGAACATCACTCAGAATGCCAAAAGTTGGGCATGGGGGCACATGCCAGTGATCCTAGCACTCTGGGAGTCTGTACTGGGGCAAGCAAGTTGGAACCCAGTCTACTCATAATGGCAATTTAGCAAAACCCTCTCTCAAAAAGTTAAAAGGAAGTGGGGAGGTTGGGGATGTAGCACAGTGTGAAAGCAATGGGTTCAATCCCCAGTACTGTTTAAAAAACAAAAAAAATCACACCACAATCCAGGACGTGTTTGTCAGGCCACCATAGTAATTATACCCATTAAGTTGCAGTTCACTTAACATAAACTCTATTTTACTTACAAAACATAATCTGCAACTTTTGAAACATGATCTAAGTACTATATAAATCCAGCCAAGAATATGTTCCAACATGACCTTCTGTCAAAACTGTCACAGCCAGAAGTAAGGCAGGACACAGAGGTGTGTGTTCCATGACTTACTTATTCTTTGGACAAATCTCCTTGTGAAAGCTTTCTACATGTTCAGGATAAGAAGCAAGATGGTTTGATCACCCCAAAACACTCCCGGTAGTGAGAAGGTAACATGGTGAGGCAGAGTGACCGCGAGATGCCCTACTGCAGGCATCAGAGCACAGAGAGGGGCCTCCAGCTAGGAGCAGCACGATCCGACCAACCAGGTAAGAAAGGGGAGACGCATTCCCCGCAGGTAGGCACCAAGACACCATGGCCACGAAGGCACGGAATACTGAGAAACTGCAAGGAGCAAAGATACGACATGTGATCACACAGACACACACACAAAAGACAAAACAAAACAGAACAAACAAAACCCTGCAAGTGATTATGGAGATGAGGTTACAAAGACAGCAGGCAGATGATGAAGGGCTCTGGCACTTGAACTTCATCTTAAAGTTAAGATACCGCCACTTCTGAATTTTAAACTGGCAAGGAGAATGGTCAGATTTACAATTCAGAGATCTTTCTGGGGTGAGATGAGGTCGGGTCCGGAGTCTGGGGCTGAGCCACCAAGACTAGAGGGGCAGAGCCAGAGCTTCTGGAGAAGACCTCTCTGCCAGCCTGCGGCCGGGTCATCAGGGAGACCGAGGGGAAGGAGCAAGGCTGCCAGAGATGGCATAAAGTACACGGTGGCAAAAGCAGCAGGGAAAGGTAGAGCTTTGAGTAGCATTTTATGGGTTTGGTTTTTATGTGTGCGTGTGTGCGTGTGCATGTGTCTTCTTATGTTTTGTCCAGGCAGGTGGATTCCATTGCAATGTACTAGGTCTGCCTTGGAATAGTCAAGTGGAGATGTCTAGAAGGCCAGGAGTCTGCAAGCTCCTGAGAGGCATGTAGGTAGGCTGCAGAAAGCTTTGAGATACTTGATTTGTCAAGTGAGAGCTAAAGGCACACATTGAAATGAGGTTGTCCAGGAAGAGACATCGGGGCAGAGAGAATCGGATAGCTATTTTTAACTACTAATTAAATGCCTATTATGGCTAGAAAACACAAAATACACATCTGGAGGTCCCCAAAGGCAAAACTAGAGGCAAAGAAAGAAGAGTCTGTCTGTACCTGAGAAGGCAATGAAGTGGGGCAGTGAAAGAAGAGCCAGAAAGAGCAGGAGACTCAAGAGGAAGAAAGATAAACATGTAGTCACCTGCCACATACATAAGACACACACAAACTGGACCTTAGTACCAACGCAAATCTTCTAGTGTAAAAACAGAACGGTGAAATATGCAGGCAGATTTTTTTTCTTTTTTCTTTTTTCAGATGGGGGTCCCGCGTTGCCTAGGCCAGCCTCCACCTCCTAGTGTCAGGCGATCCTGCTGTATCAGCTCTCCAGTAGCTGGGAATATTAGTGTGTGGCACCACACCTGGTCAGACTTTTCTTTGCAACAACAACAAAAAAGGCTACTTCGCCTAACATCAAATTTCACCTTTCAAAGAAAATCACAATGTGATATAGCCTTTCTTTCACGATATTTAAATAATTTTGCTATCAGGGATCCCCAGTTGTATATTTTGTTTCCTGGCCATAACAGGCAGTTAGTAGTCAACTTCATTAGAACTGTTTCACTTTTGAATAAGTTTTAGTTAACAATCAAGAAAGAAAGATAAGTCAATTGTAACAGCTGCCAGCCTGGTCCTCCTCTACAGCAGATTTTTCTATGGGTGCATCCTTCCCCAGCGCAGTGCAATATCCCCATTCAAAGCTCTGATGAAAGAAGCGTGGAAAAGGAGAAGACTGACTGACCAGCACACCTGGACAACTCAGCCCACTACAGTACACCAGCTACTCACCAGTCATGGACCACACTTCCACCCAGCCCTTGCTGCGAACACTACACAGGAGCCTGCCAATAAACTCATCCCTCTCAGGATAAAATACAGGATGCGGCCCAAGTCAGTGAGCTAAAAAAGACCGGTGAATAGAATGGCCCAGTGTAATTTGGGCAAAGACATTCTGCACCGTATGTGCAACCCAAAATTACCTAGAACCATCACGGGAACAAGCAAAACAGCTGGTTTTAACCATTACTAGTGTCAGTCTGTATCAGCAAGTGTTTAAACAGAGCTGATGAAAAGTGGCTGGACTGATTGCATTGAGGCCTGGCCTTCTCCTCTGCCTATTAGCTGTAAGAAACAATTAAAGCAGCAAAAGCTTGAGGTGAGTGCACAAGACAAATGACCCAGTTTCTCTACCAAGTCAATGGCATAAAAGGAAACCAAACGGAAGGGAGAATGGCGGAGAATAACAGACTTAAGAAACATACTGACCAAATGCAAATGATTTTACTTGAAGCAGGCACCAAACAACTTCTAAAAGACATTTTTAGACAACTGAGAAAATAGGAACAAGGATCTCATATTAGATATCAAGCAATCATTAATCTTTTGGTTAGGTGTGATAATAACAGGGGGGCTGTGTTTCAAAAAGAAATAGTCCTTAATGGCCAGACACTTAGCTGAAATATTTATGAATGAATTAGCAAGATATCTGAAATCTGCTTTAAGTGTACCAGGAGAATAAAAGTAGGCACAAAAAATGAAAATTATTGTTAAGATGATGACAGCATCAGAACTGGGTGACAGGAACATGATATTTGTTGTACGATTCTCTCTACTTGTGCTTAGAATTTTCCATAATACAAGGCTTTGAGTTTTTCTACTTTTTTTTTTTTTTAACAAAAGCAGGTAAATGAGAGAGGCAAGAAGCTCAATTTGATCCTGATTGCTCTTGGACATGTTTTCCTTGGGCACCATTAACCACCTTCTGCCTGGCACATTCAAAACAATTCAAAGCAAGAGCTATCATGCTGTGGGAGGGTGGGAGAGAAAGTAAGGAGTGCCCAGCTCTCCGTGAAGGGCTTGCAGTGAGCACGACAGTACCTGCCCCTTTTTAACACCAAGTAAGTCTGATTAATTACACCCCAGCATTTATTAAATGCAATAGG
>PVJO010026157.1:0-21524 GCA_004026905.1 Hystrix cristata
GAATTGTTTCTCTGATATGAGAAACCATAAGTGTAAATAAGGACAAAGGGGTAGAATAGATATTATGTTTAAAAAAAAGAGAGATAGTATTCAAAAGAGAGAACTAGATAGGGAAAAGGGGGATAAAGAAGAAGGTTAAAAGAAAAGTAAGATGAAAGGGGAAAAAATGGTAAAGTGTAGCTACACTTGTTGCAAATAGGGAGGGGTGGGTGAATGGAAGGGAGGGGAGGAGAAGGAGGAAAGGGGGGGAAAACCAAGATGTATCATGTACAGGTACAAAATAACCATGTTGATTATGATCATTATGTATACAATGTACCAATACATGTTCTTGGTAAAAATTAAAATTAAAAAAAAAATCATGCCGTATTTTAATTTGCTTCGTTTTTGCCACAACTTTCTTGTAGAACTTATTTTCTCTATATTCTTTTCTAAAATAACCTTTAAATAATTTGATCTATAAAAAGAATAAATTTGAACATTTACCTTTTTTTAACCTAGCTTTTAAAATATAGTAATAGAAATTATATATTTGAGCCACCATATGCCTGTAATTCCAGCACTGGGGAAGCCAAGGCAGGACCATAGCTGTGAGTTCAAGGCCAACCTGGGCTACATAGTGAGTTCAAGGCCGGTCTGAACTATATAGCGAGACCCTGTCTGAACAAAACAAAAGAATGACTTAATAATTCGTGTCTGTGTGCTGTCCTAATCCTACTTATGTAGTTCTTTCCTCCTGGAGATTCTAAGTGTTCTTGTTTTTTATTATTCAGGAGACTAGCATGCTTTCACTAGATTTATCCAGCCTTTCAGTTGTACTCTTTTTGTTTGTTTTTGTTTTTTGAATGCTGGGATTATAGGCATGTGCCACTATTCCTGGTTTAACTGTACTCTTTTAAATGGGAATCCCGGAGCTCCCTTTCTTCAGCCTTCTGATCTGTTCTGTTTGTTCTTTAGATCTTCTCCCTTTACTGTGCTTTCTGTGTGACTTTGTGACTTCCTCAAATAACTTCCTTCAAAAAGATACGCGGAAAGTAAAATCACAGTTTTTGCATGCCCAAGAAGTGTTTTTGCCAGGCCTGGTGGCGCATGCCTATAATCCCAGCTCTTAGGAAGCTGAGGTGGGAGGATTGCCATGAGTTCGAGGACACCCTGGCCTACATAGTGAGTTCAAGGCCACTTGAACTGCATAGCGAGACCCTGCCCCCAACCAAAAAAAAAAAAAAAAGATTTTTATTTTGTTTTCTTTAAATGATTTGGATAGGTGTAGAGTTCTAGGTTCAGTAGCGTTTTCCTTCAAAATCTTACTTTTTTTAATTTCAAAATCTTAGTTTTAAATATTTTTTTCCTTCAACTTTCTTAAGGCCTTGCTCATTGTCATGAGAGGCTGGAGAACTATTTGATTTTTGCTTCTAAATGACCTCCTCCTCTCTTCCTCAGAAACTTCTAGAACCTCTGTTTTAACGTTCAATATTCTGACATTTCACAGTGGTGTGTTCAGGTGTGGGCCTTTGGTAGCTGTCGAACACTCTCATTTTATTTAATACTTTCATATCAGAAAGGATGGAAAAGATTTCCACAGACAAAAGTAGGACAGAGAACAAACACATGGCATTCTCTTTGAAGGGGCTGGTACGAACAAAAACATAGAGATTAGAAGTCACATGACTGTGATTGAGGTTCAAAAAGGCTGATTCGCTTGGCAGACAGGAAAATAGAAGTAATATTGGAAGATTGATGGATGTGTCTTGTGGGAAACCCTGACTTCTAGGCTGTTACATGTTTAAAGTAAGGATATAATTGTCTTCCTGTTACTTGGATCAGAATGATCATACTTCTTGCCTCTCTGTGCCTGCTACTTTCCAGCAACAGGATAAGACCTCATCCAACCTACACGAAGCTGCTTCAGACTGTGTGTGCTCAGCTCTCTATGCCATAGAGAATGTGGAGACTAACTTGCCATTAGCCATGCAGCTTTTCCAGGGAGTCCTGACTTTGGAGACTGCCTACCATATGGCTGTGGCACGTGAAGATTTAGACAAGTAAGTAACTAGGGCTGGACCCCTGGGTTTGTCTGCAGTCTGATATTCTAAGTCACCTTTTTTTTTTTTTTTTTTTTTTGGTGCTGGGTATCAAACTCCGGGCCTTGTGCTTTCAAGGCAAGCACTCTAACCACTGAACTAAATCCCCAGCCCTTAAATAACTCTTTAAGATTTTCTATTATTTTTTTTTACAGTGCTGGGTATTGAGCTCAGGGCCTCACACATACTGGACAAGCAAGCGCTATCATTGAGCTATATCCCCAGACTGTTAAGTCGCTTTATTATGTAGCTATCATTTGTGATTCTCAGCCGTTCTGTTTAAATATAAGAACACTGCATCTTAGAGATGCTGCACTGTTCTCACCCAAACCTACAGTGGCAAATTGGATGCAGGAGAGGGTAGAGAATTATGAATTGTTGAAAGTATTAGTTTTTTGTACTTACAAAGGAATTAGTGTAAGAATTAGGGATAAACTTTAAAACACCAAGTGCAATTTGATGGGAATTTGTATTCACCTATTTTAGTAATGGAGAATTTGAAGTGACTTACCCATCACTTCTTATCTCTGTAGAAGTAGATGACCTATGTAAAGGTATTGCTATGGATATGATGTGGCATAGTAGATAATTCCTTAGGCTGAGGAACATTTTATTCATTTGATTCATGGTGCCTGTATATGTAATATCCAGATTTCTGACTTGCCGCTCTCATTCCCTTTCTTTTACAGAGTTCTGAATTACTGCCGTATTTTCACTGAACTATGTGAAACTTTTCTTGAAAAAATTGTCTGTACTCCAGGCCAAGGTCTTGGAGATCTGCGAACCCTGGAATTGCTTCTGATCTGTGCGGGGCACCCTCAGTACGAGGTAAAGTCAGTGCTGTGCTAGGCCATCATTCCCTTATGTTGTATATTGCATATTGTCTGTGTTCTCTTTCCTCATGTCCTAGTTGTATTCTTGAGAAATTAGTCTTGTTTTCAATTAGTGTGATGGAGGAATTATCTCTGTATTGGAATTTTCTGTTTTCTTACTTGATTAGCTGGGTTGACTTGTAGGCACCTCAAAGAATCCATTAGAAAGCCTGTTACCTTTCAGTCGAGCCCCCTTTTTTAGCTCTGTTCTCTAGAACACTGTTTGTTGGCTTTACATTACTGTTGTACAGTAACAGCTGAGATAAATAACTAAAAAAGGAAAAGATTATTTGGCTCACAGTGTTAGGTTTCAATCTGTGGTCCTCTGGCTTCATTGCTTTTGGGCCTATGACAAGGGAATAAATCATAGAGGGGGTTAGTGTGTGGCAGAGGAAACCCAGCCAGGTGTGACAGAGGAAGAGGAGGGGGCGACTAGGGCCCCAGTGTCTATTCCAAGGTCCTGTTCCAGTGACCAGCTTCCACTAGGCCCCACCTAAAGCTTCCACTAGGCCCCACCTAAAGGTTCCGCCACCTCCTAACACTGGCACAGGCTGGGTATAGCCAGTTTAAACTTTGCACACACCAAGTCCTAACTGTGCCTGCACAAATCTTTATACCTCATTTTTTTTCTCCAAATGACGGATGTGAATAAGAAAGAGATTGAAAAAAACTAAAGAATTTTCTTTTTTAAAAAATCTTTAAGGGGCTAGGGATTTAGCTCAGTGATTAGAGTGCTTGCCTTGTAAGCACAAGGGCCTGAGTTCGATCCCCGGCACCACTAAAAAAAAAAAATCTTTAAGAGGGTTGGGGATTTAGTTTAAGTGGTAGAGTGCAAGGCCCTGAGTTCAATCCCTGGCACCCTTAAAAAAAAAAAAAGAAGCCTTTTTAAGTTAATAGGTTTTTTAATTTTTCTGCTTTTATTTGAACAGCTTTTACCTCATATTTATAGTACAGTTGAGAAAGTGCTTCTGAGTTGGGCATTGTTTTGAGTATCTCTGTTTTGGATCCTCAGTGGGATGGGAACTATAGGGGCTTCTTACTCTGCTTACTCTTAGACACGCGGTTCTGTGGTTCTCAACCCTTTTTCTGCTATCACATGGAAGATAATATTTGTTTTACATAATCTCAAGAGGATATGTAGGTTTGGTTGAAACTCAAAACATTTTTAGGAGACGTGTAGTACTATATAGTAATGATTGCTCCTTTAAATAGTGCCATATGGAAGATTGGTTGTACAATCACAGAATTTTTCTCCTTTTGTCTTCTACTCAAGAAAGCAGGCAGATGAAAATGACGTGAGATTTACTGATAAGAAGTATTCTAGTTTCAAATGTGAAATGATTTTGGAATTTGAGAAAAATACCTTTAAAAGGACTTCCATTTCTGTATCAGTTTCTCTAAATTCAGAATCCAGTATACTTTGGAGGAAGTTATCCCAAGGATATATAGGAAATGTAAAGCCATTCATCCTAATTAGAGTTTGGGGACCTACATGGGGAGACATTTGAGGGTATAGTATAATAAATCTTACTAGAGAAAAAGTGGCTTCTTAACTGGTTCTCCTCATGTTATGTGTAAAAATACTTCTTTCCCATATGGCCTTAATAGTAATAAAATATCTTCTCAGTGTATTTCTTTTCTATTGAAATAAACCATGTTTTGTCTTTTAATCTGACAGGTAGTAGAGATTTCCTTCAATTTTTGGTACCGATTAGGGGAGCATCTGTACAAAACTAATGATGAGGTCATACATGGCATCTTCAAAGCTTATATTCAGAGGCTGCTTCACGCCTTGGCTCGACACTGCCAGCTGGAACCAGACCATGTAAGTTCACTTCTCTTCTTCAGATCTTAACTTCCTCCTCTTTTCAGTACTAATTTGAGAGAATTAAAGCTAGTAAAATCTTCAGATTTTACTACTTAAGCTTACAGTGAGCAAGTCAATACAGTATAATAAAGATTACGCTGATGTACAAAAAAAATTGCTCCTGCTGAGCTATTATTCTTCTAGGAATTTATCTCAAAAGTTCTGCAGAAGAAAAAGTAGCTATTTTACATTGTCTATAAAATTAGAAAGTGGTAAACCATGTATAACAGTATAAGAAGAGTGACATAAATTATGATACAGTACCTTGCTGCACCATTATCAATTAAAAATAATGACTAATGAAATAGTAATAGTTGGGTAAGTAAAAAACAAAATCAATGTAGAATTTTACACTGTTTTTACACTGTTTTCAATAGTGTAACATGTTTAAATTAAAACTAATACAAAAGTGAAATACTTATATGAGAACGTTGAAAATTGCATAGTCGCCCCTGTATATTTCTTTGTATTCTTTACACTAATTTCATAATTTTAAAAAATATAGAAACTATCCATTTGCTTTGAAGAAAACATACTAGAAATTGTGTTTAAAAGTTCATTGCAAAACCTTCAACCTTCATTCTTGGTTTCTTCAAATTTCACCTTATTTATTTCATCCTTTGGTTAAATCTGGGAGCTGGAGCAAATTGATTTGCTTACAAATAAATCTGACATGTTATTATCTTAATTTAAATGTTAGTATTGTGTTTGAGTCATGGTATTTTGTATCTCTTTACAATCTTAGTGATAATCTGGTCAAGTGGTTTTCAGACCACGAGCACCCCATTTTTTTAAACTGAAGAATCCTGTCTTTCTGTCTTTCTTGAAAGACTAACATGTAAATAAAAGCAGGGCTGCTCTGGTTTAAATGGTTCTGTGTATTTGATCCCTTCTGTTCCTTTGCTAGTTCAGTGGTACCATTTCCCTGGCAGATATTTTCTTATAATTGTTAGTTCTTTATAATTTGTATAGTACTTTATAATTTTATCCATTATTTTGTCTGAGACAGCCATCATTCCCTTGACCATAATTTTTTCATATTAAAGTAAGAAGGTTGAACCAGATCAGTTCTCAATAGTACAAAGTGCTTTTTCCAGGTATAGCCTAGGATTCTCATATAGGCCATTAACTGTCTGAAAATTAATTGGTAAGTACTTACAGAAGTATGTTAGACAGGAAGGATTTAAAGTTTATAATTCTATTTTCTATTGGATATTATTACAATAGTGGTTGATTTGGAAGATCTTGAGCAATAAAGCTTCAGAGACTTATTCAGTGCTAGAGAGCTGACCCTCTCTAGGTAGGCTTATAATTCTTTTTTATTTATTTTTTTTTTTTATTTTTTATTTTTACCAAGAACATGTATTGATACATTGTATACATAATGATTATAATCAACATGGTTATTTTGTACCTGTACATGATACATCTTGATAGGCTTATAATTCTTAATTTACCTCTTTTTCCAGGCTGCTTCTCATTTCTATCACCTCACATTTTTCCTAACATAAAAGAGATATAGCTTGGAAAGTTAAAGCACGTACATACGTAAACTGAAGAGTTTCTCATAGTAAAGGTAAAGAGCAGGTTGTTTTGACTCAACATATCCAACAGTTTTGGAGATACTGCTTCCCTATCTGTAGTAAAATATTCTCGTGATTTAGGCAGCTTTGGTTCATTGGGATGTAACTGCTTAATGGCGTTTTCTTCTCTGTTGATTTTATATTAGTCATTGCAAGTCTCAGTGAGTTTAAAATAAATACTACCTGATCTAAAATTTCAGGAGGGGGTTCCTGAGGAAACTGATGACTTTGGGGAATTTCGGATGAGGGTATCGGACCTGGTGAAGGACTTGATTTTCTTGATTGGGTCTATGGAATGTTTTGCTCAGGTAAGCCAATGGAGATTTTTGAGTCAGTTTTACTGATCACCTTAAATCGTGTTCACTTCTGTACCTTCTATGAATGTTCCATTTCTTTTCTTCAGGCTCAGTGACTAAATGGGATAATAGATATGCAGGTGCCTACCACATTGCCTGTCATATAGTAGTTATGTTTATTTAGTATCTAACAATCCACTAACAACCCACTTATAATTCAGTTATGGTTTAGTCTTTTACACTTGCTAGTGGCAGCTGTTCTACTTGTGCAGCTGGAATGGAAGGTGATAGATAAGCACTGCAGCATCTAGGATGCTTATGGAGAATTCGGACCTAGCTGGGAAAAATAGGCACATTTTCCTGCTTTAATAATTTTATGCCAACTCTTGTCAGCTCCTCTGGTTATTTGGCATTTCCTTTTTCTACCTGTGAGGTTTCATCCTAGAAATGGTTATACTAGATTTATAGTCTTGTTTTCTGACAATCAGTTGCCATTATCATTCCATATCACTTGACATGAGCATAATTTCAGGTGATTTTCATGTTGGTAGATTGTACTCTAATGAGGTGAGGTGTCTCTTCTGTTTAAAAAAAAAATCTGCTTGTATATGCTTCTAACTATTTATAGGAATTTAATGTGTACTGCCAGTGTCGATGCAAATAGTTAAAATAATAAAAAGTGAGGATAATGCAAATGTAGAGGATTTACATTGTGTCCCCATTTCAAATGTGTTTTTGTATTTATCAGCTGTTAGTTTTGTTTTTCTCATAATATTCATTTTCTAGGGGCAGATGATAATCTTGATAAATTCTTGGGGATCTAAATGGGTTAATTTCAAACGTTAAAACAATTGTTACTTCTTGTGAGGATGTGAAAAATGAAATAATATTCTTGCCTGACTCTGAGAAATAATGAGATTTAGGAAGGAGCTGGATTTCTTTTAACTAATGGCATTTTTTTGTTTTTGTTTGCTTTGGAATTATTTTCCTTTTAATGGATCTATAATTGACCTCTTCTTCTCTAGTTATATTCTACTCTGAAAGAAGGCAACCCACCTTGGGAGGTGACAGAAGCCGTTCTCTTTATCATGGCTGCTATAGCAAAGAGTGTTGATCCGTGAGTGTCTAATAAGTCTTTTGCTGGGAACTCTAAATATCAAAAGGAAAGAGAATTATACCATTTATTTCTTATATGTGGTATGGTCAGAAACTCTTAGAATGTGTTACTTCTAAGTCTAGTCTCTCTAGTCTTCTGACTTCTAGAGTCTAGTTTAGGGTGACCTATATTGCTTATGCCATGTTTTGTCCCTATTTCGTAGAGTTAAAATGATTTACCTTCATGCTAGGACTAGAATGCTGATCTATTTTTCCAGCTGCTGCTCTCATTTCCAAGTAGGTATGATCAAGAATTTGTTAGACTACCAAATAATCGGTACATGTTTAAAAGTAATTGAACAGGTATAAATTTAGGTCTCCTACTTTTGTGACCTTGGTTAAGTTATCCTAACCATATTTAATTGCATTGTTTCTTATTTTTTCTTAGAGAACCATTTGTGAATTTCAGAGAGGCAAGGCCGAGGCACCTTTTCACCTAAAAGAGTAGCAAAATCTAAAGGGCAGTTACTATTTTTATTATTGCCATTGAAATTTTTATATTAAATTTTATTTCTAATTGCTTAGCATTAGAAATTCTGTTTGTGACATGAATCTTAGAATTTGTGTCATGAGTTTATACATTGATATTAATGTCTATCAAATTAGTTTGTATTTCAATCAGATACCTTTAATCAAGCTCTTTATTTAAGTCCTTAATTGGAAAGATGGTTAAGACAGATATTTATTAAAAGCACAGTCTTCTTAGTTGCTTTTCTGGGTTTAGTCAGTGAGATTTTATATTGTTTCTAATCCAATAAATACTTGAAGAGATGAGGTTTATTTTCCTCTATTAAGAAGTTCTGGTCCTAAATTACACTCTATATACTAATTGCTTTTAAACCCATTCTGGTGACTTTGGAACCTTCTGTAACAGTCTGAAGGTTAAAATCATTAATGCTGGGTGTGGTGGCCCACACCAGTAATTCCAGTACTTGAGAGGTTGAGGCAAGAGGATTGCTGCAAGTTTCAGGCCAGTTTGAACTTCATAGTGAGACTTGTCTCAAAACAAATAAGCAAACAAACAAAAACAAAAAAAAATCATTAATATTCTGACAGGTGTTAGTTTAAAAGGGATAGGTGAATAGTCTTAAATAAATGGCTTCGTGTCCAGAAGAAACAAAAGACATAAATAAGAGAAGATTTTCTGTTGTTTGTTTATCTGCATGTCAAGCCAGTTGCATGATTACAATTTTGTTTAGTCCATTGAAAGGACATAATAGACTAGTTATCAGCAGGGGGTGCTCTTGTGCTAATCCAGGGTAATATTTACACTTTAAACATCTTCATTTCTGGATTAAGTTCTGTCACTTTGGGGGCGTCCTCCACTGTGTTTAAAAGAACTTTAGTAAGTATAATTTATTTGGGAGTGGGATAAATTCATAGAGCTGTGGAAAGTGCCAGATTAACTTTATTTTTCCCTTGTGTCCCAATCAGGGCACCTTAGTCTATTCCTGCAGCTTGTTTTCTTGTTCTTTCAGTTAGTGAGCTGGTCCACTCACACTTTTCTGGTCTTAAAGTTTTTGGTATCTAGCTATAAGAAATCTTTTGGAGAATAACAACTAATAGAAAAATTGACTATGAAAGTTACTCATTCATTTAGCCATTCAGCAATATTTATTGCGCACTGCATGCCAGCTACTCTTCTAGGTGCTGCAGATATTGGAATAAATGGAATAGATTTTTTTTTTTAATTTATTCCCAGTAAATTTCTGCCTCTCCTGTTGGAAGAGCCTCTTTGATAGTGTGATGAGCCCTTAGATATTTCCTGGCATTCAGAAGAGGAAGGAGGGGCTGGGGATTTAGCTCAGTGGTTAGAGTGCTTGCCTAGCAAGCGCAAGGCCCTGAGTTCAAGCCCCAGCACCAAAAAAAAAAAAAAAACAAACAGAAGAGGAAGGAGAGTATACTTCTCCAAAAACAATGACCTTTCGTTCTGTCTTTTCCCCTTTTTTAAGGGTTTAAAAAAAATTCACATCCAGTATTAAAAATAAAAATCACTTTTATTTGAATGGTTGTTTATTTAGAAGTCCTTTAGCAATGTGATGTTTCACTACAACCTGTTATCTGGCCAGAACATAACTTCTGAGGCCAGTAATTGCAAAGTTTTGCTTTTTGTGCTCAGGGAGAACAACCCAACACTTGTGGAAGTCCTGGAAGGAGTCGTCCGTCTCCCAGAGACTGTACATACAGCTGTGCGATATACCAGCATTGAGTTGGTTGGAGAAATGAGTGAAGTGGTTGATCGAAATCCTCAGTTTCTTGGTATGTGTGAACTCTCCCCTCTATTGGTGCTACTTCTGATTTTTCTGATTTTCTTCTCTTTTATTTTTGCTCTTTTTTTCCGGCTGTTTTATTGTGGTCGACAGGTAGAATATTTGTAGCACTTAGCATGTGCTGTGAATTGCTCAGTTGGGATATTTATGATTGATCTGGGAGAAGAACCTTTCAAAGATTAGATATAGAGATAGGAAAATGGTTTGATTCTAGTACTCTGCTTAAGCATGAGCAGTGTTAAATACATGCTGTTCATGTTCCATTTAATAACTAAGAATTATTCAAAACAAGATAAATACAAATTAAGATTAAGAATGTTGAGGGGCTGGGGATTTAGCTCGGTGGTTAGAGTGCTTGCCTCATAAGCACAAGGCCCTGAATTCAATCCCCAGCACCAAAAAAAAAAAAAAAAAAACCCAAAAAAGAATGTTGAGTTATATTACCTCTGGCTGCCCCCCCCTTTGTTTGTTTTTGTTTTGAGACAGGGTCTCACTGTATAGCTCAGACTGGCCTCGAACTCAAGGCAATCCTCCTACTTCAGCCTCCCAAATGCTGGGATTACAGGTGTGCGCTACCACGCCTGTTGGCTGCCCCTTTTGACCTAAAAAAATAGCTAAATGTCATACAAAATAATTTTAGAGTTGAAGGTAAAATTAGAAATCAGTTATGCTAAACCCTCGTTTTGTAGATATGGACACTGAGGCCCAAAGAAAATAAAGAATTTATCCAGAGTGATCCAGATCTAGATATAGATAGATATTTATAGCTATAGATTATATCAAGCACCTGACAGTGAGGGATGCATTCTGAGAATTTAAGAATCGCAAAATTTCTGAATAATATTATATATTTAAGTTTAATGTGTTTCCTTTATAATCTTATCACCTATTTTGATTTTATTTTATACATGACCTGATTTTAACAAAACACTTGCTAAAAAAAAGGTTTTTTGTGTGTGTGTTTTTTTTTTTTTTTTCATTTCTAGATAGAGAGCATATGGTAGATAGACATGCTCATATCAAAACTGAGTTAAACATACTATTTCATAGTATTTTCAAAATGCCTATTTTCTAATTCTTGGATGTTTTCACTTCCATTATTTGCCCCCCAATTTTTTTAGTGGTGGTGCTGGGGATTGAACCCCAGGCCTTTGTGCATGCAAGGCAAGTGCCTCTACTACCTTGGCATTCTTTTTGAACCACTTTTCCACAGGAAAGCAAAAATGAATTTGTTTATTGTTGATATTTATTGTTTGATATGGGGAGGATATCTCCCAGGATGATATATCAAACTCCTGGGCTCAAGAGATCTCACCTCAGCCTCCCATGTAGCTATGATTTTAGGCACACACCACTGCACTCAACTTGTTTTCACTTACTGTCTTCTCTTCATGTCCAATAAACAGCAAAGCTAGGTTGAACTGCAATATTTCTGTCCAGTACCCTCACATTGTCTCATTCAGATTTGCACCTCAGCAGCGAATAAATTGCTATGTGTTCGTACTCTAAAATAGCCCAAACCACAAATAACTCAGTTTGAGAACTAGCAAAGTCTGCAGTGTTAGTTGTTTGAGCTATGTTCAAGATTCTAGGTCTTTTTGAGAGTCTTACACTAAGCAGGCTTGGGGTATTTGAGGATGGAAGAGGCTGTGCTGGATTGGTGTATTGTGTTGATCATTAGTCCAGAAATGAAGATCATGGTTGGAAATGAGCTTTAAGACATTATTCTTTAATTTCTTCAGGTTTTATTACGGTTTGCTATGAGGTCACTCTGAAATACAGTCATCATAAAATGTTTTTTAACCGAATGTGGTTTCATAGATTTTTTTCTATCAAAAAGTTGATTTTTCTAAAGGAAGGTAAAATGATTAGAACTTACTCTGTAGAAATTGACCTTTTCATGCTGGGTGTGGTGGCATACACCAGGGATTACCGAATCCCAGCACTTGGAGGCTCAGGCAAGAGGATCATCCTGAGTTCAAGGCCAGCCTAAAGTACATAGCAAGACCCTGTCTCAAAAAACAAAACACAACTAAAAAACCCAAATCACCTTTTCAATCACCTTTCTGAGATCATTTACATTTGGTAAAATTTGAACAATTCATCTAGATGTGGTAAAGATTTGTCTGCCTGATTTTCAGGCCCTTTGTAACTAGAAAGAAGCAAATATAAAATGTCAAGTTTAGTTTAACTATCATTGTCCTCATTAACATAAGCCAGTGATGCAAACAGCCTACTGCAGAACGCATGCCATAGGTTCGCCACCACCAGTGTAGGCTGTTTTATCTAGTGATTATCTCTGCATGTAATTGTCACTCTGAGTTTTGTGTTCTTTGTTACAGTATTATAGCTTTAATAATCAGATGGCCATTTACGCTTAAATCAGTGGTTTTCAGACTGTGTCCATGAATCTGTAGGGTTAGAAGGGACAGTAGATGACCATGAGGGAAGAAATGGGAAGTGAAATAGACAGGGGCCAAGGCCTCCTGGTACTGTGTCAGCAAGATCAGGTCTATTTTTATGGTTTTTTTTTTTTTTCTTTTTTTTTTTCTTTTTTTATTTTTATGTTTTTATATTGAGGATTCTATACATATTTTTTAAAGGGTTCTTTTACGAAAAATATCCACAAACTCCTGTTCTAACAAACTAGTTTTTCTTTAGTACCATATATGTAATCTCTATTTGGCTTTCTTCCTTAGACCCTGTGCTGGGCTATTTGATGAAAGGCCTGTGTGAAAAGCCCCTGGCTTCTGCTGCAGCTAAAGCCATTCATAACATTTGCTCTGTCTGCCGAGATCACATGGCTCAGCACTTTAACGGACTCCTGGAGATTGCCAGATCCCTTGACTCCTTCATGTTGTCTCCAGAAGCTGCTGTGGGCTTGCTAAAAGGTATTTAATTAAGATGTCGAGTAGTAACAGTCTCCTATGGGCCACTGCTTGGGCTTATCTTACATAAGCCATATTGCAGTCTTTCAATTGTAATGTATGTAGTGATGGTGAAGGTGGCCTTTCCACTTGGGAGGGTATTAATTATGTGTGTCTGCATTCATATGCATAGCACAGATTTAGGTTTTGTGTGAAGACAACACATTTGAACTAAACATAATTGCTTTTTAAATTCAGAGAAGAATTAAAATAGGCTAAATAAGTAGGCAGTGATGTTCCAAAAAGACTAAGTGGAAATTTCGAGGTTATGTGTACGGATCAGTGTGAAGAGTAGAAGCAAGGGTCCTGCTCTCTCATTAATCTTCATTGTTACTGGCCAACTTGCACTGAGGAACTGCCTGTAGAGAGGTGAGTGGCTAGAGTGGTAAGAGGCTCAGACTGATAGAAAAACTAGAGATACTAAGGTTAGGAAAAAATTCAGGAACAACTTTAAACTTGATGGTTATTTTTAAACATTTAAAAGATTATCTTATTAAAAAAGGCATCAGCCAGGCATGGTGGCCTACACCTGTAATTGCAGCATTTGGGAGGCTGAGGCAGGAGGATCACCATGAGTTCAAGGCCAACCTGCACTACACAGCGAGACCCTGTCTCAAAAAAACAAAACAAGGCGTCATACTTCTTTTGTGAGTATTTACTTCTTAGCCATTTGTAGTGAAGTAAATGCTGTTTCCTAGAAAGAAAATACTTTCTAGCCAAACTTTTTGAAGACAGACTGGAGTGTCTTTGAAGTAGTGAAATCTTTCTAGCTGGTAAGAGGGGGTTGGAGTATATCAAGTAAAGGATCAGGCAATATGACCTGTGTTAGTGTCTTCTAAGCCTGTGTGAATGTCAGACAGCCTTTGTAGGAGTAGATGACCTTACATATGAACCAATTTCATTCTCTTATTTCTGTGACCAGGTTTCTTACTAGCTCGTGGAACTATGCTTTTTCCACAGATTATTCTTTTTTACCATGGGTTTTTGTCATTTTCCTCCACAAGGATAATACAGTATTAAATCAGAGTTAGATATTCTTACTTGTGTTCTGTGAAATTTAACCATGATGCTGAAATGATGTCTAGCCTGAAGTAGACTGGTCTCCTAACTATCACAGATACTTTCTACACATAGAAAACTATTTGGTAACATTTTTTTCTTGTAAAAATGAATTTAAGAGAAAATTATATTCAAGCTAGATCCTCTCCCCCACCCCCCAGTTTTAAAGTCTAATTCATCCATAGCTTATAGACTGCCAGAAAAAAAATTACTCAGTTTTTAAATCAATTTTGGGGATTGGGGGATCGGTTATTCTGTTGAATAATATTTAAAATGGAAAAAAAAGGTAAAAAAATTTTGAAGTTTTGTTTTGTTTTTTTTAACCTGGAAGGGAAGTTGGCTAATATGGAGTCTTTGGATTTAGGGAGTGGTTAGTAGAGATTACAAGAGGGAGGTATATCACCATTTGAAGCTGATGTCTGTCTTTTTTTAACCTGTTGGAGTTCCAAGTTAAGAATTTATTTGGGGAGAAGAGGAGAGAGGCTTTTATAAATATTTCTTTAAAAAAGAAAGGCAAACTTGATAACTTTCTATTCAAACTACTTATCTCACAGAAAAAGAAACTGAGTCTAAAGAGAGTGTCTCACATAACAATGTGTTACCGTAGAATGACAGTGAAATCTTTAACTTTGAGTCATTCTTCCTAAAAGCATTGTGTCAGTATTTCTCACACTTCTCTGATAAGAATTGCCTAAGGTACTTATCAAAAACAGGGGCTCTTCCTAATCCACTAAGTCAGAATCTCCAGGAAGGTTGAGAAACATCACATTATAATATATAAAAATAGCTTTGGCATTAACTTTGTGAAATGATTTGTAAAGTCTGTGAGTAACTGGAAGAGATGCATGTTTAAACAGCTTTAAGTCAATAGGCTGGTGAAAAGAAATAATATTTGGGGGGTTGGGGATTTAGCTCAGTGGTGGAGTGCTTGCCCAGCAAGTGCAAGGCCCTTTCTAGCCCCAGGACCCACCCACCCCCACCACTACCCCTGCAAAAAAAAATTTTTTTTCTGTTTGAAAATGTCAATATGAAAGTAAGTCTGTAGTCTTCTAAGTCAAATAAAGAAAAACAACCATAAATAACAGAATGCTATAATTTTAGAAATAGTACTAATCTTTTTTAAAAGATGGAACCAATCAACTTTTTCTGTTAACCTGTATGGTGTAGCCCAATTAATTGAATTACCTCAGTTTAGCTTTTATTTTCTCCATTTTCATCTTCCTTTGTTTTTAGGGACAGCACTCGTGTTAGCCAGATTACCTTTGGATAAGATCACTGAATGTCTTAGTGAACTATGTTCTGTTCAGGTTATGGCATTGAAAAAGGTGAGTCCAATTTACTAAGGAATGAAACAAATATAAGAAGTTAATATGTTGAAAGAGACAAAACAAAATTTCATATTTACAGATTATCTTTTATCTACCTAGAAAAGCCAAGAGAATGAACTGAGAAGTTACTAAAATTAGTCCGTCAAAGTATCTGTGTACAAAGAAAAAGTAGTCATGCTTCCCTTTATGACAGGGATACATTCTGAGAAATTAACAAGTAGGCAGTTTTGTAGTTGTGCAAAAGTGAGAATGTACTCACACAGACCCAGATAGTATAAGTCAGTCCCTTATGTGGCCTCTTGATGCAATCATGAGATGTAGGAAGCTGCTTCCGGCATACTGCAGCACACTGTTTTACAGTAAGTGTCTTCTTTTAAGTAGGAGTACACTTTAAAATAATAATAAAAAGAAGTAGTAAATACATAACCGAGTGACATTTATTATCAAGTATTATGTACTGTACGTAACTGTATGTACTGTGCTCTTACACCACTAGCAGCAGTCAGTTTGTTTACACCAGTATCACCACAGACACATCAGTAAACCTGCTGCAGTCTTCTGTTAGGACAGCTATGAAGTCACTAGGTGAAAGGAATTTTTCAGCTCTGTTACAATTATTTGGGACTACCATTATTTATATGGCCTGTCATTGACCAAAACATTGGTTATACAGCATTTGACTATCTTTAAAATCAGTAAAAACCAATCAGAAGATAAGTGGGAAAAGACCATTCAAATTAGTAGTCAAAACCATAACCTTGCTGGGTGTGGTGGTACATGCCTGGAGTGTCAGCACTCTGAGCACTCTGGGAGGCTGAGCCAAGAAGGTCACAAGTTTGAGCCCACCCTGGGCAATTTAATGACTTAGCAAGACCCTGTCTCAAAATATAAAATAAAAGGAGCTGAGGATGTAGCTCAGTGTGAATGCCCTGGTTTTACTTTTGTTTTTCTTTTTTGGCGCTGCTGGGATTTGAACTCAGGGCTTTGGGCTTGCTAGGCAAGCACTCTACCACTTGAGCTAAATCTTCAACCCCCAATGTTCTGGTTTTAATCCCCAGTACTGCCACCAAAAAAAACGAGACAAAAAAGGCACCATAGTCTGCCACATTTCCTTGAAGAGTATTTAAGGATTACATTTTAGTGCAATAATAGTGGACATACCAGTGGAATTTTCAGAATATTATACGATGATTCTGACATTCATCCTAATGATATACTGGTGGGAGTATTTAAGAAATTATAGCAAAAAAAAAAAGAGAGAGAGGCATCTTGTTTAAAGGTTAGTAAATTTAAAGCCTTATATGAAGCTAATATTTTAATCATAATTTAAATAAATAGGAAAAAAATCACATGATACTATTTTCTACTCCTGTGATCAGATAAATGTATAATATGCACTGTTGGCCAGGATGCAGTAAGATGAAGAAAAGTAATTTGACAGTGCAAATTAAAGTTTGCACCACTTAAGTAATTTGTACTATCTTTTTTTTTTTGCTTTTTTTTTTTTTTTTTTTTTTTTTTTTTTTTTTTTTTTTTTTTTTTTTTTTTTTTTTTTTTTTTTTTTTTTTTTTGGTGGTGGTGCCGGGGATCGAACTCAGGCCCTTGTGCTTACAAGGCAAGCACTCTAATCACTGAGCTAAATCCCCAGCCCCCAATTTGTACTATCTTATTATAGGAAAATAGAGACAGAGACAAAGGTTGATGTTTAAAGATGCATGTTGTGGTGTTTGTTAATTTACACATGTGACCACTGGGTGGTGTTGTCTGTTTCTTTAGCTATTGTCTCAGGAGCCCAGCAATGGCATATCCTCAGATCCTTCTGTGTTCTTAGATCACCTGGCGGTCATATTTAGGTAAGAAGGGGATCTCTGGATTCCTCGCTTGGGTTAAAAACTCAAATGAAACCATTATACTTTTTTTTCTCATACTTTCAAATACTTTCTGTAATGCACTGTTATCCGAGTTGTGAAGCAAAGGCAAATTCTAAGAATTCATTTTTAGTAGATCTTTGTCAAAAGAACTTTTAAGAATATAATTGATTCTGTCAGTCTCTATTTCAGTAATTCTCAAACTTTAGCATGTATTAGAATCACCTGGAGAGTTTATCAAACCACAGATTGCTAGGGACCAGCTCTTAAGCTTCTGTTTCTTTGGATCTTGGGTAGGACCTAAAAAGTTGCATTTCTAGTAAGTTCCCAAATGATACTGCTGCCGCTTGGTGTTCCAGAGACTACACTTTCAGAATCATTGATCTATCTATATCATCTATATCTAGTGTATTGTGTGTGTGTATGTGTGTGTGTGTGTGTGTGTGTGTGTAGAGAGAGAATTGTCTTCAATGATCAAGTGAAATTAATCACTCTTTGAAATCAAGAGGAGCCAATGATTAGAAAGGAATTTGAGTGACAGTGTCAAAATTCGTACTTGACTAAATTATGTAATTCATAAATATGTGAGACCCGTAGGTATAACTAGAGCTATTTAGGTAAGTGAATAGAGTGACTGTTGCATAGAACTCTGTGTGGATTAAGTTAAAGCATTATTTCCACTTACTAGCTATTGTCAACAAATCTGAGTTGGTACAATGCTTTCCTTATATAATTAGGAGGGTCCTATCACATGCCATTCTGGGGGGCCTGTTAATAGTAACCCTTATTTCACAATAAATAAAAAGAAATATGCAATAGATGTAAATGCTTGAAGAAAATTAGATTTTTATTAAGTTATTGTTTGAGCTTTTAAAAATTGGATAGTAGCTTGAGGATAGTTAGTAGTTTTCTGACTGCTTTTCCTCAAATTAGTGGTCTCTAGAACTAGACAGGAGTTAGATTTGACATAGCTGTAGGTGTACTGTCTATAATGTGTACTGAATTCAGACTAGAACTATGACAAACATCTGTGGTGGCCTACAGTTCCTAAAGCTTTATGTCTTTTAATGGTAGGAATGGAGAAGTACTTGGTTTCTCATGATGGAGTCACACAGCTTGTGTATAGTTTAATTTGGAAGAAACTACATATTTAGGTTTACAAAAAGGGGAAATGGAAAAGGTAGAAGGGATGGAAAAAGTAGTAGTAGTTCCGTATGGTTCATATAACCAGGGTTGAATAGAATTTGCACGTTCTGTACCATTAAAATAAAATTTAAAAAATAATAAATAAATATCATGCAGAATGAAGCTAAAAGAATTTACATGTTCTAAGTGGAAGTGACATAACGGTGGCCAAAAGTGATAGGTTAATTGAAAGTATGTGCTCGTTTTTGTGTGACTAGAATAAGAGGAAAAGATGTTGATGTAACTAAATGACTCTACCATCTAGCTTTCTTTCTGTGGTAACAGTTAAACTAAGTAAGCAGCAAGTAGGGATCAGAGTTCTGGGTCCTCAGTGAAATTGCTCTTTTTCACTATTTCGAGTCCTTGTCTTTTACCAGACACACCAATCCCATTGTGGAAAATGGACAGACTCATCCATGCCAAAAAGTCATACAGGAAGTAAGTGCTAATGGATGCCTGTGGAATCAAGGCTTTCTTCTTTTCCTTACAAGGCTTTGGGTAACTGGGTTGCGAAGGTACTGTCTTCTAGGTTGATGGGGAGATTCTATTTGTTGATATGGTTTCAATTTCAGTGAAATGAGGGACAGATCATTCAAATGTTTTTGATTTTAGGTTTGATAAAACAGGCTGTGGGGAAATGCACTGGAAGGCCAAAGAATTAGAGATTAACTGTGTAACCCAGCCCAGGAGGCCTGATAAATCCTAACAAAATTATTTTTCCTTTTGTGCTGATAGAGATCAAACCCAGGACCTCATGCATGCTAGGCAAGACTAGCAAAATGTTTTTGACAAAGCTGGTGGGCTTCAGTATCCCCACTGATAACATACTTCCCTTACGCTTTTTTCACTAAGGTTAATTTGAGGAACAAGGGTAACGATTTTGAGAAGTACTTTTTAGACTTCAGGTGGGAAATTATATAAATATACTTAATTGTTTAGTGTATGCGAGTGATCCATTTCCTTAACTCTAGTCCTTCTGTCCAAGTTCTTCCACCTTTCTGGAACTGTTTTTAAGTATTTCTTCCCTTGTAACTCACTGTTTTCATCCTCATTCCTACAGTCTGAAGTTTAGCAAGATGTGTGTGTGTCTTTTAGTAAAGTTAGACATGTTCTGCCTCTTCTAAAGAGTTGTTGTTTCTCTTAAGAAGTGATTGGGTTTTAGTGATGGGTAATATATTGTACACAGAATCAGGGCATGTGTGTTCCTGTAGAGAAAGTTTTATCCAAATTATTTAAAGCTAAATCAGGTGTTACCAACTAGGAATGTGTTTTCAGCTCTTAGTTGTTGATTATTCTCTTTCTTGTGCTTTTTCACTTTTGACTCAGATATGGCCAGTTTTATCTGAGACGCTAAATAAGCACCGGGCTGATAATCGGATTGTAGAACGTTGTTGCAGGTGCCTGCGCTTTGCTGTTCGTTGTGTGGGAAAAGGATCTGCAGCCCTGCTGCAGCCTCTAGTCACACAGGTAAGTTCTCCACAAGAGGAATTCACACATAATTTCAAATAGGAGCCCTTAGATCAAAAACTTCGCTGATGAATTGCTTTTTACTTATTAAATACAAACAAAAAAAATTTGAAAGAGATAAGTGCCCATGGTTCATGTGTTGTCTATAAAAGAAAACAGCCTGTAGTCTCTTCTGTATAGTGGTAGTCTGAATAGCAGCACGTTCCAGTGTGAAATTATGTGAAGAGAATGACTCATACTCAGCGCCTATATACCAGTGGAAAGCATTTTTATATTCCTTAGGGAAGAAATGTGCCAAGTCAAACTTTTACTCTGTCATGACTGTAGTTTGTTTTTCACATGAGTCTTTTATTTGTCAAAATGAAAATTTGACTCTTAATCATTAAGATCTGTGTGATACAGTGGTGCATACCTGTAATTACAGCTGCTTGGAATGTGGAGGCAGGAAGATCACAAGTTCAAGAGCAGTCTGAGCAACATAGACCCTGTCTCAAAATAAAAATAAGGACTAGAGATGTAGCTCAGTGGTAGGGTGCCTGTGCATCATGCACGAGGCCCTCAGTTCAATCCCCAGTACTATGCCCTTCCCCAAAAAAATGCAGTTTGATGGTAAAACTCACTGTATGAAGTACTCACATCTAGTATTACTCCACATGAGGTGCCTATGATTAGGCCACTAAGCAGTTTGTTTCGATATTAACCTCATCAAGGCTATAAACTTTGGCAGTGTGACACATTGAAATATTACCTACTAGCCATTTTTATGCTGCACTGGCAAAGTTGAGTTAGTCAGGGGACTGAATAGCCAGTTAAGGTGTTCATTTTTACTGTGTGGCCTTTTATAAAGGTTGGTCAACCCTTGATTTAAATTACTCATTTGTAGAGCTCTCATCTCATGCTCGTTTCTATGGCATATACTGGTGAAAGAGTGAGTTACTGTGTCATCTCTCACCAAGCTCACAGTGTTGAATTTAATAAGGTCAATATACATGTGTTGTAATGGTGTTTTAAATAGGTAAATGTACTTGCCTCTTAATTTTTGGAGGATAGTGGAGTTTTTATTAAAAAAAATTTTTTTGGGTACTGGGGATGGAACCCAGAGCCGTCACACTGAGCTGGATCTCCAGTCCTTTTAAATTTGCGGGGGGGGGGGGGGTGCGAATAAGATGACAGAGTCTCAATATATAGTTGAGGCTGGCCTTGAACTCACTATCTGGCCCAGGCTGGCCTCAAACTCATGGCAATCCTCCTGCCTCAGCCTCCTGAGGCTGGGATTACAAGCATACGCCACCATGCCTGGCTTTTTACATTTTTTATTTCGAGATAGGCTCTTACTAAGTTGCCTGGACTGGAACTTGTGGTCCTCCTGACTCACCTTCCCAGAATGCTTGGATTATAAGTGTATGCCATCATGCCTGGCTGTAAATACTTTAATTTATTTATTTATTTATTTTTTTAAATTTTTTAATTATTTTTTACCAAGAACATGTATTGGTACATTGCATACATAATGATCATAATCAACATGGTTATTTTGTACCTGTACATGATACATCTTGGTTTTCC
>PVJO010026158.1:0-21547 GCA_004026905.1 Hystrix cristata
GGCTCCTCCTCATTCTCGCCTCCCTCACCTCCTGCTGCTCCTCTACCTGACTGTCCTTGCCCAGGTTTCTGAAAAACTCACTCTTTCCTCATGCGAGGTGCACAAATGCTGCCTCTCTGAAGACCTCCGCCTAAGTAGCCACCCGTTCTTTCCTCCTGGCCGATTCTTCTTGAGTCCGCCTTTTCTTACTTCCCAGCCTGGCATATCTGATTATACCCTCGTAGGACTGCTGCCTGCTTCCTCTCCCACCTTGTGTTGTCCACTCTTGTATCTTACAGCTCAGAACAGAGCCAGACACGTGGGACTTCTCAGTAAAGAAGTTTTGAATAAATAAATTTGTTGAGTTGCTTCCTGTCATAGTTTTCAAACAGCTCTGTTAAAATGGATTAAAGAGTTCCATGTAGAAAAACCTACAGAAATACTAGCACACAATAAGAGACAGCTCTATTTTACATTGGAGAAGAGGTTCCAAAACAAGATATGAAATCCAGAATCCATGGAGATGAAAAGAAACAGGTTTTGTCTAAGAAAAATGAGTGACCAAATTAAATACAAGAAAACTCCATGTGACAAGGAAGAAAAGAAGGCAGAGTACCGACTGACAAGAAGGCATGGCCAGCCTGACTGCTACAGATAGCAGATTCACTGAAGGGGCCACCCAGGGGAGCTTACGTCCCAGAAAGAAAACCGCAAGCAGAAAGTGTGTTTTTTTTTATACAATGGAGTACTACTCTGCCATAAAGAATGATAAGCTTGAGATATTTCTAGGTAAATGGATGCATCTTGAGACCACACTCTTAAGTGAAATAAACCAAACACACCTGTTTAAATACCGCATTGTTTTCTGGTGTGAGAAACTGAAAGTGTAAATAAAGACTAAAATGTATTATATTGGGAAAGAGAAGAAAATGTCCAAATGGGAAAGGCAACAAGGGAGGGGGAGGGGAAAGGAACAGAGGGACAAGAGAACTAAGAAATGGAAGGAAAAAATAGAAACAAAGCTTTTGTAGATAGGGAGGGAGGAGGGGGTGAGGGGAGGGGAATGGGAAAAAAGGACAAGATATGTCATGTACAGGTACAAATCCCCTATGGTGAATGTTATCACTATGTACATCTAAAATGTACCTTTAAAATAAAATAAAATTTTTTAAAATAGGTGAACAAAATAAACATCTAATTCAGAGAAAAAGACACTGAAATAGCCTTTAAATGTGTTCAAACACACTAATAAACACGAAAATTTAAATTGACCATCAGTAATGCAAAAATTGAAAAGATCAGTAATTTCAAATATTGCTAAGACGGATACGATGAAATGAACACTCACACAGTCAACTGGAAAAAGGATACATTTGTGTAACTTTTGAGAAGAAAATTTGGAAATATTACCAAAAAAGAAACAATTAAAATATCCTTCAAATACAGAGAAAATTTGATTACCATATGTTCATAATATTGTATAGTCTATGTAGTTATTTAAAAGAGAGCAGAAATTAAAATGGCACCATTAGAAGAAAATTGTCACAAAAATATAAATTACATGACATGATTATATCATGATACCACAGATATTCATATATTATATATCTAAGCACAAAAATGCAAATCACTAACAATCACTTGTTTTACATACACTAAGTCTTTAATGGTTAGCTCTTGGTAGGAGGAGAGGGACAAGATTAAAAAGGAGGCTAGCATGTTTATTCCACATTTACAAAAGTTCACTGGAAATATTAGTCATAAACTATGTAGTTTTGCTTTACTGATTACAAAATCATTTCCTAAATCAAACAGGATGTACCCAGGAGAAACTAGAGGCCACTAGCATGTATTCATCTCCTTTTACATAGCAGCACATTCCAAGCACCACTGGGCATTCTTTATTAAAATGAATAATCCCATTCCTACCTCAAAAAATGTTTGAATCAAACATTTTTACTTCTAGTTCACAATTGGATATCTTGAAGTTTAGAGGGATCCAGTAACTTCTATTTTCTGATTCAAAACTTTTCACTTACTGGCAAAAACATCAGCAAGCATTTAGAAAGGTGGTGGTATGACCAGGAGGGACAAGACAAGGAAAGACAAAGCTTCCTGGAATGGATGAAGACAGCCAAACAAGGTCTGCGTTGGTCATCCAAGCTGGATCACAGGCAGGGTTTGGACAAACGTCATTCTCTGTTAGGTCCACGGCCAATTCAGAGCAAGATGTTCTCATAATCAAGGGTATGGAGCTGGGTTTCTGGAGGAATGTGGCCTGGGACTGTCTCAGGGCAACCCCTTTTCTCCTCCTGTGCTCCAGCTGGGTTGTAGAGCTTTGGAATTAAATGGCCTGCAACAGGAGAGAAATCTATTCACTTTTACTCCCTATTGCTCAGTTTAATACTGTCCACAGGCTTTTGCCATTGGCAGAGAATTAAGGCAATTGCTATCTTCTTGGAAACAAAGGGACATCTCACTTCTTAACAGATATTTCATTCTTTTCGTCTCCAAAAGCAAACAGCCAGGAATGATGTCACTGATTAATTATGCTTCGATCATTACTTTGTAAAACAACAATGAAAGCATCTTTTTAAAGAGAGATTTAGTAGCTATAAGTCATAGAGAATTTAGTAGCTATAACGATAAGATATCCTGGGATAAGAGACCTTTGTCAATTACTTTGCCAGTGAAGGAACTAGGAAATCAAAGGCTGAAGAGAAGTAAGGATTTAAAAAAGATTAGTTCAAGCAGAATGCAAGTGACAAAAGTCAGACTGTAGTATTTATTCCCCAAATATTTATTGAAACTCTGCAATGTCTCAGTTACTGTGCTAAGTATAAATACTAAATGTTAAACAAATGAGAAATAAAATAGGCCTGACTTCTACCTTAAATGAACTTTCAATGAACTGAAGACGATAGTGGACCTTTTCATGATAAAAGGTAGTTTTGAAGGAAACTGAAGAATAGTATTCTCACTAAAAAAACACAGATTCAATAATTCCAAATAAAATATGAACCAACATAATAAAATGATACTCTCTAATTGTTAACCAAATAGGGTTTAATCTAAAAATCCAAGGATGATTAATAACAAGTAAGTGCTGATAATATTCTTGGCAAGAGGACACAAAAGAAAGTCTGATTCTCTCTCTATTAGGAATACATTTTTTTCTTCTAGTACTAGAAATTGAACCTAAAACCCCACACTTGTTAGGCTGCTAGCTATATCTCTAGCCTTATCTCTCTAGATATGATATACTTTAATAATATTCTAAAATTTTCTAAAAATACTGTGTATAAACTAAGAATTAAAGAATTTAAACTTTGCATGATAAAAATTATCCACATCATACTAATGATAACATCATGTGTAATAGTAAAACACTTGAGGACTTTCCACTGAGCTGGGGAACAAAACTAGTCTGCCAATTCTCACTGTAAGATTTAGCATTTCTCTAGAATTCTAGCCATTGCAATATGATTAAAAAAAAAAAAACTTTTCTCCATTGACTAGAAAAAGGAGGATTATGTACAAATATGTATGAAATACATGATTAACAATGTATTTAAGAATCTAAATGGTTACAAAATAACTATCTGAAAGTAATTATGTTCATCTGTAGAAGAAAAATATAATAGGAAAATACACATTAAAATTACAATAAAAATAGAAATATCAGTTCTCCTTATTGAACACATTTGTTTTTTTTTTCTTATTTTATTGTTTCAATCAGTAATATCCTAGGCATGTTTTGAATGTCTAACAGTATACACATCCTTTTTGTTCTTTCTATAATCTTCCCTAGTTAACTTTTTTATATGTTTAGCTCTTTTGAATAGCATATGTCTGGAATTATTTCATTTTTTCCAATCTCTTTTTTTCCTTTTTTATAAAGCAAATAGTGTAGTAAACATATCCTATTATGATTACTGTTATATTAAGGCTATTTTCATCATTAATTTTAAGTTTTTACAACTGTTTATTGGGTATTTCTTATTTACTACCTGTCACATGATTGGCCAAGTTTTGTTTTGCTTTTCCTTGTCTTGTTTGAAAAATATATATTCTCTTTCTTTTATTTTAGTAGCTACATTTCAAATACTCAGCAATAAGTGTTCAAAACCATAAAAAGTTGACCTACCTCTCTGGTGCCTGTTTATAAGAACATTAGAATTTTTAGAACAATTTCCTCTCTTATCTTCTCTATTACTTTGGTACTTAGGTCCTACTAGTTCTGTACTCTCCAACTCGGTCAGTACGGTTGTTTATAATCAATGTTTATTTAAATTTATCCACATTTGCTGTTTCTTCCAGCTATTTTCTTTTAGATTTAATGTATTTCTGTTTTTTTTTTTTTTGTGTGTGTGTGTGTATTTTTTTTTATTTTGGTGGGGTACTGGGGATCAAACTCAGGGCCTTGTGCTTGCTAGGCAAGTGCTCTACCACTTGTGCTAAACCCCCAACCCCTATATATTGTATTTCTTGATGATGTATATTCTTAATACTTTTTATGCTAACAAGCTGCAAGAAATACATTTCCTCAATTTTTGCTAGAAAATTCCTCCATTTCACCCTCATTCTTAGGTAAAGGTTAATCTGATTTAAAACTTCTAATTTGTTGTACTTAAATCAATGTTAGCAGGATCTATCTTCCAGTGTTTAGGGATCTGTTATTGTTGTGATATTTATTGGTGGTCTATTTATTATTTCTGTTTGTATTTTTTACTTATTTTTATTTTTTTTTGTTTTTATCAAGAACATATATTGGTATATTGTAGAATATTATTTCTGTTTAAATAGTCTTGCTTTTATTTTAGTATGCATAATTATTCTGCCTTTAATATTATGTAATAGTATTGCAATTCAAGTAAGTGTGGATTTTCACATTTCCCTTGTTTAAGATTTAAGAGTTAAGCCAATATAAAGGTCAAGTTTTCATCAATATGGGAAGGTTCTAAGTACTAGAATACCACTCCCCTTCTTTCTTCTTTCACTTGAAACACCCCAACTTTATTTTGTTCTCTGTAATTCCAAAAAAAAAATTTTTATATGTCTTTTGTATTATTCTAAATAATTTCCTATACTCTGCCTTCTAATTAAAATACATGTGGCTCTTTGACCAAATCCAATCTACTCATCAATTCAAAAAGGGTTTATATTTTTTATTTCAATAATTTTGTTGTTTTTAAAATACATTTGCTTGTTTTCCAGGAATGTTTCTTCTTATACAATATTGTACTTTCTTAGAGTTGTTATTATTTATCTGTCTAAACACTTTAAAGTCTACTTGTTTTAAATTCACTCATAAATTGACTCATTAGTTCTTCCCCTCTCCCTCCCCCTCCCCTTCTTATCCTCTTCCCCTCTCCTCCTCCCTCTCCTTCCCCCCCTCCTTCTTCTCCTTCTTCTTCCTCTCCTCTTCTCCCTCTGTCTCTCTTTCCCTCCCCTGCTTTCATTTTTTTTTTTTAACTTGGATGAACTTACAACCAAAGTCTTCACCTTTGTCTGTCTCAATTATTTCATTCATGTGTGGTTTGTAATTTTTTAATGTCAGTTCTTCCTATTCAGTGAAAGTTCTATATTTCCTAGGCTGGAAGAATACCACATCAGAAATATTTATCGCTAAGAAGTCTTTTCCCAGGACTACCTTTTGTGGATCGGATTGTAGATTGTGAACCCAGACTTCACAGGAGGGAGAAAGGCCTGAGACTATGACTGCTTTTGAGCCAAGTTTTCTAGCCCCGACCTCTGACAGATGGTAAGATTTTGTTCTTTTCCTTTATTGTTAAGTTTGTGTAGTTTTCTTTAGGGATGGTCCTGACTTCGTGGACCCCGCTTCTCTGCAGCACCTCATTTCTAATATGCAGCCCAAAGATTCTCTTCCCCTTACAGTGGCAGAGTTCCAGGCTCGCCCCATAAAAATGCCCAACAGCTCCCATCGCTGCTCCAACTTCAAGCTCCCTCTCGAAGATTTTTATTTATTTATTTATATTTTGAACTAAACTATATAGTTATACTTGTAGCTGTTATATTTTAACTATCACTTGTGTTTATTTGAATTGGGGGAAAAAAACATTTCTTGAGTCAGTTGAGCTAAACCATTTAACAGAAATCCACTTTGTGTTTACTTGATACATTCTAATTGTCAATTTCGGCTTCAGTTTTCCATGCAGAATGATTTCCTTGAGGGGAAGGACTGCATTCTATTGATCTGGGTTTCAGATGAACTTCCCACCCCTGTCCTCATCTTACTTCTGCCATTTTCTGATGTTTCTGAATTTTGCTGGCAGCTGATAAGAATTTTTGCACATTTGGTTGCTACAATACAAACATGCGAAAACCAAAATGACCTTTTGTGTTTGGTGGGGCTTAATGAAGCTTTGTCTGAGTGTTGGTTTATAATCCAGATGTAGAAAAGCAGGCTTTCCCAGTCTTAGTTATTAGGAGGAAATGAAAACAGAAGCATAATTGTAATGTATGCCTTTAGTAAAGCTGCCACCTGGGATTAGAGGTAGGCTTCTTTTTATTGAAAATGTTAAATAGTTGCCTTAAAAGTTCAATGAATCAATTAACATTTCTTCTTCATATTTAAGTCTACATTTTGGGGGAAAAGGAATTTGAGCATGTTTCATAACTTACAAAAAAACCAGGTTTTGATTCTTAGAACTAAATTGAGCAATACCATTTTGTTAAATATTTTCAGCAAGTCTCAACCCAACAGAATGATGTTGTTTTAATTTATCAGCTACATCAGACATTTTCTGTAAGAACTTGTCTAAAGTTTCAAAAGACATAGACGTGGTTACCTTCTGTCTATAACACTAATCAAATAGATTGTTGTTACATCTATTTAGATGATAAATGGTAATGTAGTAAAGTACATTTACCTTAGAATGAGTGTCATTTTCAAATAACTATACCTTTTAATTCTAGGATTTAAATGATGCTTCCTCACTCTTGTCTTGATTCATACCACTTAGGATGCTTGCTCGGTTGACTTGCATGGTCCCACCAGCCAACAGGTTTCACAGAGCTTGGCTTGTGTTTTAGTTACTTTTCTCTCATTGTTGGGACAGAATACTCGACACCCAAAGTTAGGGGAAGAAAGGTTTATTAGCTCACAGTCTGCAGAGGTTTCAGTCTATAGTCTGCTGGGTCCGAAGCAGGGCGGCATGGCAGAGGGGCGGGCTGGCGTGGCAGACAGGCAGCCGACCGGCCGCAAAGTAAAGTGAGGAAAATGCAAGGAATGTATGCAAATAAGCAATGCAAACACGCAGCTAGTTAGCTTCTTCCTGTATCTTTTATCTAGGCTACCTGCCCCCAGGGCGGCCCGCACTCCCACCCCCAATCTCAGTCTCACATCCTTGATCCCAGCAGAACCACACCAAATCGATCAATAGATTAATTTAGTAATCACACACTCTAGATCCAGCTATCTCTTACCACATGGGGCTTTGGGGGGACATCTAGACACAAACCATAACAGCTTGTGTCCATCTGCAAGGTTCTATAGAGCAGGACTGCAGCTAACCTATAGTATGCAGCAAGTGCAGGTGGGAAGGAAACCTTTACTCTGTGAAAGCCATGGAGACTTCGGGATCACTTCTCATTACATGGTAACTAAAAACCTGAATCTTAAAAAGTTCTTAGAACTTTAGAAAAAAATATGTTTTAATTGAGCCTTTGAGTGATCAAACATCTAAAGAGAGCATCAAATAAGAACAGCACCAAATAAATAAATGGATTTGTAACAGAATCTAAACAAAAAGCAATCACAAGCATAAGTGATGATAAGTGAGTCAATCTGTCATGTTTTCACAACATAAAAATGGGTCTATTTGGTTCATTTTAATGATTCCACAATTATATAAATTGTGGGTACTGGATTATCATGTTTAATGCAACCCACTTCCACTTGTTCACAGTAAATTTTTAATTTCGCCTATATTTTCTCCAAGATTTTCACTGGTAAAAGCACATGTTTAAATGGAATTGATAAGAAAAAGAGCATGAATCTTTGCTAGTTGCCAATCCCGCCCCCAAGATGGCTCAAATGAGAAAGTAAAACATGTAAGCAGGGCATGTTGGCACACACAGATACAGGACTCTAAGAGGCTGAGGCAAGACGTCCGACCCAGCCTGAACAGTTTAGCAACTTAGCGAGGCTGTCTCTCATAATTAAAAATAAAATAAAAAGGGCTGGAAACTTCTTAGATCAGCACAGATGCCCTGGGTTCAATCCCCAGTATTGCATTAAAATAGAAGAAAAGAGGAAATCAAAATTTTCAGATATTCACTAGAAGGACACATAGGACTCAGCACATGATTGTACTCATAAGTGGGATTTATTGCGTGGACACAGTAAGAACACACAGCTGGGTACTAAGGACAGAGCGGGCAGGCAGAATCTGGGGGAGGGGCGCACAGGTTCCCTCCACTGTATTGTATGGCGTGTTGTCTATGCGTTTTGTGAGTAACTACTACTTTACTTTTCTTAAATGTACATGTATGTACTTTCTTAAGCATTCAAGTTAATGTCTTCTGTATTTCACTTCTTAGAAATTGGGTATTTCAACAATTCTAGCTACATTTGTATTCTTCTATATTATTATTTATCAGTTTTAGGAATTTCTGCTAATACTCATTTTCTAGATTCTAAACTAATAATGATTCTAGGACCTGCTTTTAATTTAAATACAGCTTGCTACTCTGCAACAACCAGGTTAAATGTATGTGCCTGTGATATAAGCATTGATATTCTCAAAGATATTTATGGCAGAACTGTTTAAAAGAGCAAACCGATATTTAAATAAATGTCTAAAAGTAGAGAAGCTTCTGAGATATATTTTGTCTAAATTTTATTCAGCAGTATACAATAATGATGGCTATGTAATTACAAGAGTTTATGAAGGAACAATAAATGAACGAGACTAATAACAATTACACCTAACCCACAGATAAAACTCTCTAAAATCATGCTTGCCTCTGATGCACAGGAAAATATTGAAAGATTACTTTAAATATTGCTCATAATGCAATCGGTGAGGATTCTTCTTTTTTTTCATACCCTTCAAACAAATTTTGTTTTATGAGTATTTATGCGATAAAGAAAAATGAACACAAACGCAGCAACTTCAGAAATACAAGCAGTGCAAGCCTTGAATGATGCGCCTCCTTACCCCACAGGCTGAGCAAAGGCAGAGAGAAGCCAGGTGCGCAGTGCACTTTGCTCCCTCTTACCTGACTCTCCAGGCAGCAAGGGGCACAGAGAGACCTGAGCCACGCAGCACACATAGGACGGAGGCCCTAAGGGAACAGAGACACTTCGTAGACCAGACTACGCTTCGATTCACTTGAGGTAATACTAATCCACTCGTTCGCTGACCTTCTCAGTTTGTGAGAATTTTTAAGCTAACGATCGAAGGAGAATCTCAAGAAGTTTACATGGACGGCCATAGTTCTCGCCGTTAACCAAGAAACTGTGGTTTCCTATAGTTGTCTGAGAACCACAAAGCCATTACTTTCTTCCTGACATCTCCCTTTCTTCCTGCGTTTTATAATGCTAAGCCTCAGCCCGGCACTGCTAAAAAAAAGAAATCTACGTTGAGAAAAGCACACATGCCTTACTCGTTTTTTAAAAATCCGATATGCACTTTATACAAGTTAGATATACAGTCCATATATGCACTAAATCAAATTTAGTTATCTCTTCGGCAGCATTACTATTTTTGAAATGGAACTTGAAGCAAATCTCTCAGGGAAAAGGGCCCATTGAATTATGTTATTTTACTACTGTTGTAATTATTTTCCAAAATGTTGGAAGTAGAAAGTCTCAACAGTGTCAGTCCCACCCAGCACCTCAATGTGTGCCTAGTCTTCCCTTAGGGCGTATTTCCTGGCCTGCCAGTATTTTGTTTTCATGTGCTCCATATTGACAGATGCACCTCCTTCCCCGCACCCTCATTGTCAAAACCTTACTTACCATATCTTATTTTTTTCTAAAACAAATATATAGGCAAACTACAGCTTACATTTTTTTACATAAATTCCCCTACACACGCATACACATTGAGTTACATAAATTTCAAATAAGCAAATATAAAATATATTTGGAGAAAACCAGATTATTTCTAAAATTTTAGTTTTTTAAAAGATACAACCTATAACCTAAATATATATGAAATCTAAGTATAATTTTCAAAAAACTAAAACCACAAATTGTATGCAAACATAAAGTAAGCACATCAAAGATTTTTGAAATTCATTAATGATGAAATCAACAGGATGCTAAAGCTGGTTCAAAGTGTATTGGAGATACGCACATACATACATACATATATATATATATATATATATATATGTATGGCCTTCAAGAATAAAAAGAAAATAAGATTTTTAGTTCAGAACAAACCTAGTTAGTGTACATAAAGAGCAATAAAACTGTAATCTTTTACCAAAAAGCATTTTCATCCTGCACATGAAATTATTTTCAGGGCAATTGAATGAGAATGATTTACATTGCTACCCATTTTCTGCAGGTTAATATCTGCTCTTACAAAGTTACATAATACTTCAAGTAATAGTAAATATTTAACAAGGGAATGTGCATGGGAAGAGAATTGGGTGGCACCCTGGTAGGGCTATTAGTGCCTAGTACATTGAGAAGATTCTCAAAATCCTTTCTATTGTGTGGATAAGTTTGCTTAGTATTCCACATTCCTGAATAATTATCAGTTTCTCACCTCTGTAATGATCCAAATTCAAACATTCCCACATCTGGGACAAAAAGAGAAAGATGTTCATCTGTGACTATTCAAAATAGGGCCTGATCAAAGGGCCCAATAAACTTTACCCAGAAAGCAAAGCAGAATGCTTCAGACTGATCAATAGATGCCCTCCCTCCAGGAAACACTTGGAGAAATGTCTACTCTGCCAGGTGCTAGAGGCAGAAGAAAACTCAACCTTTCTCTCTAGACCTGAGCACCACATTGAAAAGGCATGCAGATGACCCATTGTTGTAGAACCTGACAAGTATCTGGGGGATGCCATGCCCCCGGGAAGTGGGATGAGATGTAAAAGATTCCCAATCAAACCAGCCTGAAGTCATGCTGTTTATTACACAAAGTGGCCCTAATAACTTTTATACCTCAAGTCCAAGCTTGAAATATTTAAAAAACTGTAGGACACAATTCTCTGACTCTCTAACCTGCGGATATAAAAAGAATTTAAACTGATTAGATGACTCTGGGTCATTATGCAAAATACACAACACAACGCTGCACTGTCACTCTGCAATGACCCAGAAACCAGCGAGTCAGAAAGGACATTTTTTTCCTCTAATAAATAAACTCAGCCTGCAATGTTTTTAAATTACTGCATCGAGTTTGTATGATTTTCTATCTCTTGCAGTGCTGTTCAATATCGCTTTGATATAAACAATGAAAATATTCATCGTAGCCATGCGGTATTTTATATAAAAATGATATAAACATGCCATCGTTTAGGTTGTTTTTGTATCTAAATAATATCGATATAACATTGCAAAGCATAAATTGTTCTTTTCTTTTCCCATCTGAAAAGATTGCATGGGCGGCATGCAAGACAATCATGATCGGGTAATGAACTAATGAAGACCTTCACAGGAGTCAAAAGAATCTTCTATTCTGACAAAGCCTGAGGAAGGCATAGCGCCGCACGCCTGTAATCACAGCGCTCTGTGAGGCTTAGACAGGAGGATCCCAAGTTGAAGCCCAGCATGGGCAACTTAGTGACTTAGCAGGACACTCTCTTCAAAAAAAGTAAAAGAGGGACGGGATGTAGCTCATTATGAAGGCTCTGTGTTTGATCCCCAGGAAAGCTAAAAAATAAAATTTAAAAATTAAGAACAAAAAACGAGGGAGAAAATGGCTTCGAGTGTTATAAAGCAAGTGCAATGTGTGTCTAGTGTTGTAAGGGATAATTGAATGGTTAATTCTATATTGCTTTGAAAAAGCTTTTGACACCTCATTGTGTTCAATTACACTCCTGATTACTCAGATGCAGAACTTTTGAGAATATTTCGAGAAGGGTAGAGTAAATTGCTGATGGAGTGCTTTTTCCTTGCCCTTGAGTCTAAAAGGGCAGGATCTGTTTCTTTGGTCCTTCTGCAGACCTCTGTGAATTTCAGTTCCAGTATTAATCCATGATACTAATGGATAGCGGCCATCATCAAAGACTCAAGGGCCAGTTTTAATTAAGGAGGATTGCTCATGAGCCCTCAGGCCCCCTCCCCTCTGGATCAGACTTGAAGCAGGAGCATTACTGGGTTACCTGGGACAAATGGACCTCTGTAGTCCATGAATTTTCTCCAGACCCATTTTTGTTTGTTCTTTCTCTCAAAAATTATGCCCAGAGATCTCTAGACTCCAGGTTCTTTAAAGAGCATTGCTTTTACATGAAGCAGAATTCTCTTTCCAGAACCACCCCTCTCTTCTGAGTTCTGTGATATTACTGGAGATGAACTCATTTGGGACTTTTTAAAAATACCGCAAAGATGATTTTAAAAACGGCACCATTCGGTCTGCTATGCAAACACTATCTTTAGCTTCATAATCAGAATTTCTGCCTGTCAGATGAAGCTAAAGATGTTTATGTTTGCTTCCCTTCTCAGAGAAATAAAGGAAAACTACAGAGCCAGAGAAAAAAATCTAGGCCTTTGATCCATTCAGCCCAATATTTCTTCTCAAACATGTGGACAGAAAGGAGTTCTTGTCCTCACTGAAATCATAAGCTTTTAAGAAAGATCAGTGCTGGGCAAGGTGAGTGAGTGTCAGGTGGACTTTGTGGGAGCTGAGCCAGGAAATATGACTCTGTGGACGGTGAGGACATAGCACGGCCCTGGAGGGAGGAGCGTTTCTCACAGGAATGAATCCACCGAGACGCAAACATGAATTAGACGGTGGTAAGGTGCACTCAGGGGAAGTGGAGCCTCTCCAGGCAGACCAGACAGCATGTGCAGAAGAACAAAGAGCCCACCAGTGAAGTAGCGATAAACTCCTGAGAGAAAACTCATGTGGGCCGTCTCAAGAGAACAGCTCCAGAACTGCCCTGAGAGAGAGGAGAGGAGGGGCCTCCCAGGGAGGAGGCTAAGCCCAGATAAGTTATAGAAGGGCCCATGGCATAAACCACAGCCGACGCCTGTTGAGTCAGGCAGCGCAAAGCACAAAGCTGTCCATCAAAAGCAGGGTGAGAAGAGAATCACTGCTGACAGGCTGCTCCCCGCCACTCACTCCTTCTGAAGTGGAGGGCTGGGAATCCAGCTCTCTTCTCAATGCTTCTTGAAGTGACAGATGCCTAGGGCAAGCCATGGGAATGGTGGCTGATGTCTATATGCCATGCCTTAGTTCCCTGTCATATATGAAAAAAAATGGACTGTTTCTATGGGCAGGAGAGGCATTTTGTCTATCCACAAGCATGCACCTTGCACCTAATAAATATTTAATTCAATCAAGTATTTCAAAGATGTAAACTCTTACTCTAGTAGATATATGGGCCATTTTGGATACAAATTCCAATGGTTCTATCAGCCCATTTTTATAACAACAGCAACTCCCTCACAAACAACTGGACACAAAATCAACATACCAAGAACTTAACAGAGATTTTTGTTTGTGTCTCTTAGGCAAGCATCTTGGTGCTTCATCCCTTTTTCTTCTTTTTTTTTTTCCTCCTGGGCTTATATCTATTCTTTTAATTTTCATCCCTACAGATTAAAAACTCTTGCAGAGAATTAGGTCAGTATATGCCTTATCCAAAGGGAAACTCTGAAAGCGTAAAAAGGAAAATTAGTTCACTCTCAGGAAGTAATTTTAACTTGAGTCTAAAATAAAAACTCAGAACATTATTTTTACAAGAAAAGGAGACGTTCCACTCAACTAAGTTTCTACTTTGCCCAAGTTTCAGGGCAGAAGTTCCTACTACAGGCCTGCTCTTTAGATCTTAGATGAACCTGTGTGGGATATAATAGTAGGGACCCCTGCTGACCCCTTGGCATAGGAAACCTTCACTTCAACCATTGGCTTCCTCTGGTTCTCAAGCATCTAGAAGACCAAAGGGCATGCAGTAGGCACTCAATCGATATTGGCTGAATAAGTAATTGAGTGATACATTATGAAATGCATACATACTAACTGCAGAAATTTTGGAAAAAAATATTTGTTAGTACGCTGTCTAAGTCCCCTGGGGTAACCACCATGAATTTTTTGGGATGTTTCCTTGTTAAGGTGATTGAAACTGCCTCAAAGATCACAATAATAAAATCCCGGAAGGGGGTAATCAAGGAAGTCAAGAGGACCAGGGAAAGGCAATGAGTTGTGATTGGAAAGTGAGGCTGAGAGGCCACATTAGGATGAGTCTTTTCGAAGAAGCTCAAGCAGGCAATAGAATCATTTGTTCGAAGAAATCTCACAGAGGTGCCTTCGGGAACATAGTTCGAAGGAAGAGAAGATTGTCTACAAAAAAGAGAAGATTGCCTGAAAAAAACTCAGCAGAACCTGCCGTCTCTGTTTATACCAGATAATACATAGCACCTGATCTCTCACCCCCTAATCTATGAATCTCTATTATTCCCCTTGATATGGCCCAGCTTCGAATTTAATTCTGCTGTGACTGGCAGTGAGAGTTGTTCACACTCCAGTATTTACAGAAAACATCAATTTCCATAAGCCTAGATATTTATGAATTACATTAGAATTATTCGTGTGATATACGGCAAATGTATTGCTGACCTAGTTAGAATTCTTGCGAAAGTGCTTTGTTAGTGCATTTGAGAAGTTTAATATGCAGGGTGGCCTGCTTAGAACAGGTTCCATTTAATTCATCATGGCCAGTTACAGTGACAGTTACTTACATTTTGGGCCAAAAACAAGCTCATCCAGTTGCGAGGACTCACATCCAGTCCTCTTAGAATTGATCTCCTAGACACACGCAGTGGTGGCCGCAGCCCCCTGCATTATTAGCGTCCTTTTTCCTTTCTGATCTCCCTTCACTCACTATATAGTGACTTCTCACTCCTGATCTACACTCTATACTTTATTTCAAACCTCTGATCCTTTCGCCTCCTCATCAACGCCCCTTCCATTCTCCATTTAGGAACATTACAAAATTAAACTCAGTGTACTGACTAATAACCAGGAAATAAGTCTCATGTAAGTCAAAAGAATTACATGAGAAAACACATGTGCTTGGACCCGAATGTGTCTATCCACAGAGTCAACCGCAATACTAAAAAATAAAGAAAATAAAGGGGACCAAAATATCCACATCAGGAATTCATTCAACAAATACTAACTGAAGGCCCATGATGTGCTCACAGTGGAGACTTGGCTAGGGCGCAAAGTACAAACAGTGGGTGAAGTAGACGGAGCTCCTGCTCTGAAGAATCTTACAGACTAGAAAGGAAAGGGAGAACAATTAAGTAGTTACTAGAGAAATGTGAAACGGCAGAGTGCATGACATTTGAGACGTGGTGATTACTGTGGGATAATCTGACTAGGGTTTGTGATGTAGCCAACGGATCTTGGAGCATTACTCCAAGAAAAAATGACCGAGCTGAGATCTGAAATGGCATAGCGTGGAAGGTACAGGGTGGGAAAAGCAAACTCCAAACTCGTTGGACAAAGGAAGGAAGGAAGGCTGGAGTCAGCTTGGAGAAGTGAAGCACCAAACAACGCTAGGGTTTTGAGGCAGTGGGAAGTTGTTGGCTTGATTTGTACCAATCCAGTGGGTGGGATTCAACCAGATTCTTACTCATCTATCCCACAATGTCACAGACCTCTTTTATGTTAAAGATCTTCATAAAAGAAATGGTGGAGCTGAGCTATTTCATAGCAAGGTCCTCTTGTGGATGGTTCGACTCTCTTGACTTGAGTTTCTATACTCAACTTCTTTCTTTTTATGTAATACTTTTCCATTGGTCAGTTTGGGACATGGTCATACATTGCATCATCCTTTATTTGTGATGTCAACGTGTCTCTGCACATGGTCCCATGGAGTTGGGTGGAGGTTGCCTATTGCTAATCATGGTGAAGAACCTGAGACATGTGCTGTGGACGAAATAAAATTTAAAAGTTGTTTACAAATAGTGTCTGGAACAGACAGAAAATGGAAAAGGCAATTGACAATATAGAAATTAAATGAAATGTGGCACCAAACACCTGAGGAATTGGTGCCCTCAGTTTGAGAGAGAGAGAGAGAGTGATGTGGAAAGCACAAAATAATATTTCGACTAAAAGTGCATTTTCTGTTTGAGGTCAAGACTTCCAAGAGGCTCATGGTAGGTATTTCTCCATTAGATAGAAAGGTGGGCCTCCAGAAGTGGCGCAAAACTGGCCACACATGCAAAGGGGCCTTGGGAGCTAGACGTGGAGTGATCCCACTGGGTGGCCTGACGAGTGGGTGGTGTAGATACGTATGACAGACAGATGCCTACAGTGAAGGTCAGCTTCCAGCAGAAGGGACAGGCACTGACATAACATAGAACAAGGTTTGGACATGGGAAAAGAAAGGCTTTCCTGTACTCCTAGAGAGGAGAGGGAGGGAGGGAGAGAGAGACAGCGGGGTGAAGACAGAGAGACAGAAGTAGAAGGAGGAGGAGGAAGAAAAGGGGGAGGAGGAAGAGGTAGAGGAGGACGAAGGGGAGGAGGAGGACGAGGACAAATACGAAAAGGAGGATAAGGAGAAGAAGGGAAGGGAAGAGGGACCAGAAAAGAAGGTCTAAGATTCTAAGATTCTGCTGTTTAAAAGTAGAAACTATTGATCCAATGTATCAAGTGGAAAAGTAGACAGCAGGCTTTCTCAGAACTGACATCAGAGGGGGCTAGCCCCATTCTTTTGCATTCAGCAATCCCCCGTATCTTAGAAGCATACTCACATAATATTGTACATGTGCACATGGTCAGTGTTATATTAAGAGTGATTTAATGGTTCCATGATGCTCATCTTGGAAATCTAATGTAAAGAAGCTGAGTTCTGCCTGTCACCAGATGTCAGGGTCCCTCAAGATGAAAAAACCCCCTTTGAGAATCGAGGTGATATTGGCAGGTCCTCTGCTCCTAGAGGAACCTCTGAGGTCTCCTTTTGCTAATTTTGATGTGACACCTGTGGTGGGCCAGGCATGGCAGACTGGAAGGGTGCGTGCAATGTGAAGGGAGGAATAGTTTATCTGCATACACCCATTTGAGTTGTGCGTGCCAAACAGCATGACCTGTGGCCACAGCGCCTGCGGGTGGGATCAGGAGGTCGATTAGGTTTCGTTAGACTCTGTGAGGCAAATTTCTTTCTTTTCTCATTTAGTTATCCAAACTAAAGAAGGCCTATGCCTCTAGCACAATAACTAATTATAAAGTCATCACACATATTTTATTAATGTTTGCTTGCTTCTCACAATCATGTCTTCAAGATCGGGAGCTATGTATTTAACTCTATTTAACATCCAGAGAAAAGATGGATTATGATCTTTGTGATTATAAACTGTACTTGCATTCCTTGAAAAATAGATTTTTATCTTTTATTTGTTCATTAAATATTTATTACTTTATAAACTACTAAACAAAATGATAAGGAAGTCTCCATTATGCAGCTTACTTCTACTTTTAATTTTATTTTTAACTGACAAATAAAATTGTATATACTTACGGGATACAACATGAAGCTATACATACTTTGAGAAATGATTAAATCTAACTCATAAATATATCCACTGTCTCCTTTACTTATTTCTTTGTAGTGAGATCACTTAAAAATATACTCTTTTAGCAATTTTGAAATAAAAATAAAAACTAGCTGTAGTACCCATGCTACATGATAAAATAGAAAAACATCTTCCTCTTGTCTATCTGGAACTTTGTACTCTTCAACTGCCACCTTCCTTTCCTCCGTCCACTCTCCACCCGCACCTCAGTCTTTAGAATCACGTTCTACTCTCAACATGTATAAACTCAACTTTTTTTTTTAAAGATTTCACATATAAGTGAGACCACAGCGTTGGTTTTCTATGCTCTGCTTACTTCACATATCATGATGTCCAGGTTTGTCCACGCTGTCGCAAGTGACAGAATTTTTCTTTTTTCAGACAGACTGGCATTCCATTGCGTATGTCAACCAGATTGTCTCTTACTATTCGTCCACTGATGGGAATTCGGTTGCTTTCATATCTCAGCTATTGTGAATAGTGATGTAATGACTATGAGAATGCAAGCACCCTACCAATTTCAGTTCCTTTGGATATATAAGTTCCAACAGCCCAGAAAGAGGCTGTTGGAACTTAGGGTTACCCAATTTTTAGTTTTTGGAGGAACCTCCATACAGTTTTTCATAGTAGCTGTGCTAATTCACATTTCCAACAACAGTGTGCAGGGGTTCTCTTTCCTCCACATTCTCACCACATTTACCTTTCATTTTGGTAACAACCATTCTAAGAAGTATGAAGTGAAATTGTGGGTTTAATTTGCATCCCCTGATGATAAGTGATGTTGATCATATTTTCATGTATCTATTGTTCATCTCTATGTCTTCTTTGGAGAAATACTTACCTACTTGGTTCCTTTGCCCGTTTCAGGTAGATTATTAGTCTTCTTACTATTGTTTGGATTTTCTTTCGGATGTTAATTCTTTGTCATGCTCTGATTTACACATTTCTTCCTCACATTTTGTGTGTTCTCTTTGCACTCTATTAACTATTTCTTGGTGGCGCTTTTTAGTTCAATGCAATAAATAAATGTCTAGTTTCATTTTTCATGGCCTGAACTTTTGCAGTCATATCCAAAAAAAAAAAAAAAAATCATTGCCCACACCAATATCATGGAGATTTTCTCAAGTGTTTTCTTCTAGGAATTTTATAGTTTCAGAGCTTCTGTTTCAAGTGTCCCTGCAGTACCTCTAGGGTACTTACTGTATCCCAAGTGCTATTCAAATACCTTGATGTACAGTAACATCTTAAAGCAACAGCCCTGTGAGGTGCCTACAGGTTCTAGTTCTGTCTTTCATATAGAAGGAGGCTGGAGCAGACACCTGGCCCAAAAGCAGAGAACTAGTTATGGTAGTGCTGGAATTTCTACTTTAGCAGTGTGGCTTCAAATTCCATGGGCTTTTTCATTACATTCTATTATCTTTACCCCTTTATATTATCTTTCTTATTGCTAATTCTTAGCATAGCTCCCAACAAAAAGTAAATGTATGTTGAATAACCAAATGAAACAATGATGGCTGTCACACTAACAGTAATGATAGCAAAAGGATACTGACAATGATTCACATGTATTACGTGGCCTCCCCTATTGTCCTTCATGAATTATAAGCATCGTGTTGTTTAATTCTTTCAATACCATAGTGTTGGAGTTTACCACCTTCACTAGACTGATGGTAATCTGACACTTAGAATAACGAAGCAATCCAGTGTTATGCAGTTGGTAAGCTACTGCACTAGAATTTGAACCCTGAACTTTCTCACTACAATGTCCATGCTTTGTTGCACTACATGCAAAAGTCATCCATTTTAGAAATAATCCCATTGCATATTAGTTAATTACTTGAGGTTGTCTTGTTTTATATACAATTATATCTTTTAAAATAAAATCAAAATATACTTTTCCAAGTGCATAGTCTTAGAAACATACAACTCTTGAATAAAACATGAAAATTAGACCCCCTTTCTCTTCCCCTCTCTCCAGGTACACGAACACACACAGACACATTGACACACTGACACACTGACACACGCACACACACACCCCTACCTCGTAGGAAAGCAAGTTGAAAGTCACTATGCATCAACCATAAATCCTGGTAGAGCTAATGGAAAGAGTCTAAATGAAACTGAGATTGATATAGTATGCACAATGGCTAGAACACCATTTGTGATTTAAAATCCATAAAACAACTCTAAGGGCACTGTGATTTATTCTGTATTAAACCCATTTCCCAAGCCTAATATTCATGCCCACATGTTTTTAATATGCTCCTTAACTACACATTTTACAGATATAAACATCACCATATGAGCTTTCAATTAGCATTGATTTTCATCCTGAAGAAGTGCTTTGGAATGGAATGGTAGGAATGGCTGGGAACTGATGTATGTGGAGTTAAAGTGCTGTTAATTCGATTGCTTTATCTGATCCAAAGTCACTTAGATTATATTAAATTAGCCATCTGCTTGGCTTTCACCTTGGAATGTCTGCCAGATGCCGAATGTGCTTACAGAGTTCATTAACAGACCAACCTTAACAAAAACTTTCTTGTGGTGTAACACAAGTGACCAGAAGTTTTCCTTGGAAGATATCATGAGGAAAATGTATAACTGTAAACAAAAGTAAACATTTTCAGGGTAGAATGTTTCAATTTTTATCATTTAAAAAAATCTGCTGGGAGGGAATTTGGGCTAAAGATTCTTACTAAATACACAATGATCATTCACTTCGTTGTCTTCTAACAGAAAAAATACACTTCTGTTTTGACAGTTGATCATACTCTAAAACTAATAAAATATCTATTTCCACACATGTATGTATTTATTATGTTAGAATCATATACACCAAAGGGAATCTTCTGTCACTTCACTCCATAACTTGATTTTGTTGAGTGAATTCCCATGAGTGGATTCTACTCTCACTTGTAGAATATTGTGGTTCTCATACTCTGTTGATGGAAGTCTATATCCAAAAATTAATTTCATTATCATAACAAAGAAATTACGAGAGATGATGACCACCGTGCTTCATATGAAGGAATTGTAAGCAGTTACATTTGAGTTGGATCTTGACTATTTTGGAATAACTACATATAATGTGCCCTAGACAGAGTTAATATTTATTAACAGATTTTTTTCAAGTAGCACAAATAGCAAGAATAGAATGCACGAAATAGGGGACGATGGGGCTAGAAAGACTTGCAGAGGCCAGAAATAAAAGAACTTGAGTTGCTTTCTAGGAAATTTGGTCTTTAATTTGTACGTTCTAGGGAGGGAGCGGAAGAGCAATTTCAAGCAAAGAACTCACACTGCATAGCGTACAATTCAGAAATCTGAGGAAATGTGAATTATGTGAATTACTTGAATCAGAGGAGCTTGAGCTAAAAGACTATTGTGAAGGTATAAGAGAGACACAGTGTACTGAAAACATTCAAAACACAGAAAGTAAAGATACAGAGGAGATAGATTTAATAGCTATTTACAGACTCAATCACATGTATTTTTATGAGTAGAAATAAGAATGCAAAGGGAAGTGGTGTTTCATATAACTTCCAGATTTGCGACTTATACAGTAGATTAATGAGAATTTAAAGTTGAGAGGATAGTTATGGGAACTGATTAGAGATAGTATGGCCTCATGAATTTATCTCTGGATATTCTGAATTCAATATGTCTATTAAGATATTCTGGGAGAAACAGCTGTAGGTAGTTAGTTTTGTAAGTCTGAAATTCAACACAGTGATCTGGACTAAAGATACAGATTTGAAGTTCACTGGTGTATACTGTGAACTTGGGGCCATGGAGATTACATGAAGCTGCGCAGGGCGCATACATGTA
>PVJO010026159.1:0-21524 GCA_004026905.1 Hystrix cristata
CCTGTGCAGTCTCCAGCCCTTCCCCACAGTCAAAACAACAGTGGAAGGGAAACGTTTTGAATCACCTCGGGACACTGAGGCAGCCACACAGCACAACTAAAGACATTCATGAAAGAAGACTTCCGGAACTATTTCAGAAAGTGTCAAGAATGATGGTATCTGATGCGAGGGGAGTGTTTTAGGGAGGACTGATGGCAGTTTGTCTTCCACTAGAACAGATTTTCACGGTAATAGAATGTTTGAATTTAAACATTCACCCTATATTTTGATCATACCTCGTATTCATACATGTTATATGATATAATCATACACATATCATACACATATATTCATATAGTATATCATATGATATATAGTATATAGTTATATATATGTCATATATTTAGTAAAAAAATGTGTAAAGAAACTTGAAAGTTGTTGGAATCAAAAGTGTAAGCCTAAACAACAACAACAACAACAACAACAACAACAAAAACAGTAAATAAAGTTAGTAGTTCACCAAGAAAGGGCTGCCCAATGGCAACTGTCACAAAATGCTCTGTTAGAACCCCGGGTGTGCATCGAGGCCCCTAGAACCTTCTACGAAGTGACTTCTGCCAGACTTCTGCCCAGCAACTGTCTGTTCAACTCCAAATGGACACCGCTCTTGTTATCCATCATTGTGGCTGAAGAGTATTGCTTAAAAATATCTGATGTAGTCCTCCTTGTTTTCCTCTTTAAAAATTCCTCCCTGCCCTTCCACCTCTGCGAATGAGCACATAGTTTACCATGCCACAAATAGTCCCACTGTAATGCTTTGCTATTTGTATTGCAATATTCTGCTATTCCCAAATAAATATTGTTCTTTGGAGAATCTCTCTCTCTAATGGTTTTAGAGTGATTATACATCACATTTTCATCATCTCTTCATCCATCAACAGACACTTATGTTGTTCCCATAATTTGACTAATATTTCAATTATTTTGGATCTATACACAGAGGTACAATTTCACTTTCTCAGGAGCTTCCACGCTACCTTCCACAATGGCTGTACCAATTTTCAACCCACCAAAGGTGTGCAAGGGTTCCCTTCTCTTCAGATCCTGGCCCACACTCGTTATCATTGGCTTCATGATGATACCCAGCCTACCAAGTGTTACCTAACTGTTCTCGCCACAAAAAGAAACAAGAAGGTAATTCTGTGAGGTGAGGGATGTATATACAGATATCATGTTATACCTTAAATATGTACAACATATAAATGGACACAGGCTGAAAACATGGTCCCCAGCTTGGCACTGTTGGGAGGTGATGGACCCTTTAGGAGACGAGACCTAGTGGGAGGTCACAAAGAAGACAAAGCCCGAGGAAAGGGGGTGGGGCCTCTGTTTGAGAAAAGACCTTGAGAGTTCTGACACCAGACAGGACTTCCAGTCCAAAAGGGGCCTTACTCATTTTGTCACACGGCCTGGTGCCTCCAGCTGCAGTGCAAAGAGCTATTGCCTCTGAGCTGCCGAAGCACCTTTGTGATTGACAAGTTCATCCAGACTGAGACAGCCGCTTGGGGCCTAAGCTGGCCTGCAAGTTCAGACCAGAGACAAAGCAAGAACGGAAGCAGAGACTGTTGGTCCCAGGTAAAAAGAAATGTCCCCGAGAGACTACCAGTCCTTCCAGCAGGGATCAGTACTGTCACCACCTTGTGGAGAGGCAGGCAGCTCCACATGGTGACTGAGAACAAGGTGGATCCCACGGGGCTGGTGTCTTCCCACCTGCCTGGGGTTGGGGGTTGGAAGATTCGGCCCCTCCTGCATCCCTGGGGGCAGGCCAGGCTAGAAGTCCAGCTAGAAGTCCCCTGGGGGCACACAGTGCCACGCCCTTCACCGAGGAGAGGCAAAGGCGCTCTGGCTATGCTGGCAGAAGCTGTCAGAAACATGAAATGGCTCTAGTCTGTCCTAGCTGTTGGGGAGACTGAGGCAGGAGGATCACATGAGCCTAGAAGTTTGAGGCCAGCCTGGGCAACATTATTTATCTCGACAATAAATAATTAAATTTTTAAACACAATAAAAATCTGTTGAGTGTGGAACTCTATAGTGGAGTGTGTGCTTAGTATATACAAGGCTGTGAGTTCAATCCCAGCACCAAAAAATCTAAAACAAAGTTATAAAAATAAATAATTGTTTAAAATATCAGCAGCACTGCCCTTTGCTAATCAAAGCCTGCATTTTCCGTCAGCCGGGAGGAAAGTCCGTGCATTGGTGTCGCATCCCTGGACAGGACAGGAAGGTTCATCTGGACAAATGCAGCCGCAGGTTTCATCTGCTGACTTTGCTGCTATTGACTCATCTGCTCCAAAGAGTTTACACAGTCGCACTAAATGTGAGGAGGGCTCTGCTTTGACGTCAAAAGTATGTCGGGGGCTTGTATTTGCTTTGTTTGGAAATATTTTTCTTGGACTGCCTTGATTCTCTAGTGTCCGGGCAATTTAGAGAAGACAGAAGCACATCAGAATCTCTTTAGTGCCCTCTATCATCAAGCGAGGGTTGGAAGAACGGTCCTTAGTGGGTGTGCTGCTTCAGTTCGGGAGCCTCAGGGTCGTTCCCAACAGGTATAGAATTTCCCAGGTACTTTGAGTCTAGCCCAAAGCCTATGAGTAGACATGAGGTGGAGGGATCAAAGTATAAACTGTTACAGTTGGATTCCTAGCTCATAGGCTATATTTCTTTGAAACTTGGCTCCCTTGACTACACAGTAATCACCAGCAGCCATATTATCCGGGTATCTACCAACTAAATGAAATGTAGCCTGGACAACCAAAGGGATTATTTGTTTAACAAACATTATTAAGTTTAATCATGTTTCTCAGAGTATCCTATGTGTGAGGGATGCTGTGGTGAGCAAAGTTCTCGTGAACTTCCATTCTGAAGACAGAGAGAGACGATAAACCAGATGAATATATTAGGGTGCTGGGTTGAATATTGTCCTCCAAATTCCCATGTTCACTTGGGTCCTGTGAATATGACCTGGTCAGGAAAGAGCATCCTCGCACATGCAATCAAGTTAAAACGCGGACCCTGGATGAAGGCAGGACGAGGAGACGAGCTCAGAGTGGTGACGGGCAGCCAGGTCCCAGGGCTGCCACGAGCTGTCGGGGAGTCAGCGTGGGCTCCCAGTCTGACAGAAAGGAGGCTCCCAGAGGGTGGCACACAGAGTGATAAGACCCGAGCTATATTTTAATAGAATCTCTGAGTTGTTGAGAAAATTCCTAAAAGAATACGACAGAAACAGGTGGGCCAGGTGGGAAAGGGTGGAAACTTGGAACACCAGGATAGTAGTGATGGCTCTTGCATGGGGCCTAGTTCAGGCCAGCTGTGGATACTGCATAGCCAAAGGGACTGTGGCTCAGATGTGGAACATGGTGAAAGAGAAAAATCCAGAGGGACTGGAGGAATGGACTGGCCACTTCCGGGTAGGGAGGGCTGTGAGAGGATTAGGCAGAGTGGGAAAGATCAGGAATCACTCAGGACCATTAACCTTCAGGTGTCATTTAGAGATACAAGTGACAACACTGACTAGGCAGCAGGGTATTCAGGACAGAGGCGGGGAGCTCTAGTTCAGGAGGTGCTGGAATCCAGATGGTCTCACGTGTCTGAGTATTCGTCACCCCACCCCACCGTATGTCTCATTTCCCTGCAGGAGCTGTAACCTGGCAGGGGGGACGAGTGACCCGGCCTGTGACAAGTGACAGTCCCATGCTATTCTTTTTTTTTTTTTTTTGATGCTGGGAATCAAACTCAGGGCCTTGTGCTTGCAAGGCAAGCACTCTAACCACTAAGCTAAATCACCAGCCCTCATGCCATTCTTATGAGAAGAATTATAAAATGGCTTACCACAATCTGCTCAATGTTTTAGATTGTTACATATTTATTATTTATAACTCTTCTCTTTAAAAAAAATTGTTAGTTCATAATGTTCAAGCACATAAGATAGAAAACTTACAATTGGGAGAAGTGAAATGGTAATTAAAAAGAGAAGTTAAATAACCAAATCAAGCACCTGCAAGTAGGAGATTTCTTAAAATTCTTTTTATGCTCATCTTCCTTAGTGGGAGGATGAAAAGACAGCAGGTATCAGGCTCCGTGGAGAATTTCTAAATGACATTCTTGTTTTATTATCTCACTCTTGGAAAAGTTTTGAATATGTATGAGTTTGACTCAATGAATGCAATATTTGCACTGATCAGTGAGGACTAAGCAGTCAGTGAAGGGCTGCCTGCCCCAGGTGTCTGCAAGGCAAACGGCTTCCTCTTCCAGGCAGGAAGCAGGAAACATCTGCTTGTCCCCACAGCTCCCCTCGACAAGTGAGTGGCAAGGCAGGGTGCAGGGTTCCAAGGTCATTGCTCAATGGGCAACCTCAGTTTTGTCCTTACCAAAAAGCACTGTTTTTAGAAACGGATTTATGGATGGCTGTCTGGTCCCTTGATAACCTATACGGTGTAATCTAAATGCACAGTACATGTTTAAATTTTTTAAAAACATGTAACAAAAGACACATTGTTGTTAATCTCCCTCAAAACACTTCCCCTCCCTACAAACGCTTACCCATCGTTCTTGCTACTTTCTGAAGCAGCTCTGCAAGTCCTCTTTCATAGCTTCTCAGGGCTGCCTCAAGTTCTTGAATAGATTCAAAATGTTTACAGCCATTTGGTCAAATAAAAACAGGACAGTTTGTCCTCATCCACCTTCTGCACCTGATCTGATGGAATCTAGGCATCAAACCTAACTTTCGACTTCTTACAGTTCTATTCTCTTTAAAGGAGACTTGCATTTAGCGCAGTTCTGATATGCTTTGTGACCTGTGTCCAGAAGAGTTCCTGGAAATTAACCATGCCTGAACTGTCGCTTGGTAATCTTGCATGGAAAGAACAATAAAAACCAAGGGCAGAGATTTTGCCGCGTCTGAGAGAGCTCACTGGAATGATTTAGATTCTAATCAGTGTTGGCTGCCAAGGTAAGAAAGGAAAACTAGAAAGTTTATTAAAAGAATCCTTTGGTAGCCCCGTTTGAGAGAGAGCTTGACTAGGGATGTGATCAGCAGCCCTGGGACAGAAACTCCACTGAGTGTCTTTCCTCCAAAGCCAGTGGTCTGTTCTAATCATTTAATATTTTAAGTGTTTCTGAAACAGTCTGTATATACCCAGGAGGTGCCGAATGCTGTGAGGTACAAAAAAGCTGCATGAATTTCCTCAGGAAATCACAATCTCACCGAAAAAATGACAGAAACACAAAATACATAGACATATTAGCAAAAACCATCAAGGGCACAGTAAAACTATGTGACAAAATGTTTTAGAACCAATAAATGCTATGGGAAGTCAAAAGAGGAGGAGATCAGGATTACCAAGAATATTTGAAGAAGACCTCCCGAAAACTGGGACGGATTCTGAAGAATTTGTATTCGTCATGGTCAGGATACGCAAAAGTAAACAAATGGCTTGTTAGGCAGAAGAATGGCCCTACCCAGGAAGTCCATGATGCAATCCCTATAACCTGCGAATATGTCATTGTACATAGAAAAGGGGATTTGACAGATGTGATTAAAATGATCAATTTTAGGAGGGGAAATTATCCTAGATTATCCTGGTCTGTTCCAATCATACGAGTGTTCAAGCCTGAAGAATAAGGCAAAAGAGTCAGTCAGGGAGGTGGGAACATAGAAGAGGCAGGAGAGATTTGGAACTTAGGGTAGATTTGAGTCCTAGTTTTGACTTCGAAGATGGAGTAAGAGGCCACAAGCCAAGGACTGTGGGCTGCCTCAGGAAGCTGGGAAAATCCTTCAGTTGGCGGCCAGCCAGGACCTGAATTCTGCCAACAACCTACCTGCTCTCAGAAACAGTCTCCCTCATAACCTCCAGAGAGGGACGCAGCCCTGCTGATACTGACCTTTCAGACAGCAGGAGCTGCCTGAGACGTCTGACCTGCAGAGCTGTGAAATAATAAGTCCATCCTGCTGTGTTTGTGATGATTTCCTACTGCAGAAACGAAATTATAAACATGGCCGCAGTGCCCATGAGGTCCACAAGGGTCCTCAGTCAGAACATGCCTTCCTCCCACAGTAAGTGCACCTGTACAGCCACTGCGGACGCCACTGACTCATGAAGCTGTAAACACCGGACAAAATTAAATGAACTACCAGAGGATTCCCAACCCAAGACCACCAGAATACTTCACCAGGAGCTATTTAGGTGACCCAGGAGGCTTGTATCTTCCATGATAAGGGACGAGGCAATAAAATCTTCTATTTGACACTAAGAGCCATCAAATAGATGGTGGTTGGCAAAAGGAAAGAGATACAGAAGGGGAGGGGAGAGGAAGCCATTCAGAAGCTGATGGAAGCCTTGAGTTCAACCCAGAAGTTAGAAACTTTGATAATAAAAGAAGGGAAGAAAGAGGAGACACGAGCAGTTGTTCGATAACAGGAGCGATGGAAGCAGAATGTCCACAACGGGACACCGGGAGAAAGAAGCAAGCAAGTCCCAGCGTGTGAGTCCGGAGAGAACGGGACTGCGGGGACTTGAACAAACTTCTAGGCTCCAGTCGCCTTCTGAGAACGCTCCCGCTGTTTATTTCCCATTCCTTGCCTCCTCATAGCAAGCCTTCTCTCCCTGACTAAGAGTGCTCTCTTATCTTGCGAACTGACGAGGGCTTGCTGGCTCTGCCTGCTGGTGGTGATCTGGCCTGCAAAAGGGAAAAGTGCTCATTGTTTTTTGACCTGAGTTTTGACCTCTGTGGATTTCTTTGATTCTTTCCTGTTAGGTTATTTACAAAGAAGTTGTCTGCGATTCTCAAGAAATTCCTCGGTCACCGGTTGTTCCAGACATCACAGAAAGTGAGCAGAGTTAGGTTCAATGGGTGGGAAATAAAAAACTATCTTTCATACTACACAAATCTATTGTTTCACAATTAACACAATTAGCATAATTAGAGTCCAGTACCACTCTCAGTTGTTCGACAGGTATTAGTCACTTCTCACCTGCTAAACGATGAAATTTGAGGACAGAATCTTGCACTTCAAAAACACACAGTTTCATGCCAAGAGGTGCACACAGGCCCACTGCCTTTGGGACTTTTAACAAAATAATCTAGTCTCTAGGATAGTCACAGACCTAAAGATCAAAGGCTACCTTGCTCCCTTTTCTACCATGAAATGCTGTCCACTCTTCATGAAAGATTCCTCTAGTTGAATGAATATTATACCAGCGATGGACACCAGACCTAGTGCTTGAAAATGTCTAAGGAAAAACAGATGGGAAGTTACATGTAGGTATAATCATGATTCCCTTGCCTTTTTTTAAGATAAATAAATATAACTGCCATTTGCTGAACAGCTGTTATATATCAGTTTATACTTTATGACCAATCTTCACAAGAGCTATTGTGAAAGGTAGAAACTAGTCACACTATTCAAGGTGAGAAGCTGGAATTTAGAGGAACATTGCTTGGCCAAAAGCATTCAGCTCCAAATGGCTGATCCTGGCATTGTCTCTTCCAAGGTCTTCGTGCTTTCCACCCCTCAACCTGCCTTCCCCTCTTCGCTTATCGATTTATCGATTTGCAGTGTGCGGTGAGCAACCGTGACTATCTCAGGAGGCAGAGCAATGAGTCCTGCTTTGATCTGACTAATGTCATCAATGAGCCCTGGGGGAAGATCAGGAGTTGGTGGGTACAGTAGCAGCAGAGGTGAGGTTTCCCTTGGGACCTGGTGCCACCTGTTGGCTAATCCATGAAACTGGTAATACAGTTGGTTCTACCCTGTCCCACCTCCCCTGAAATCAAGCAAGGGGTCACACAGGAAGTCTTTAAAAATAGGAGCCGCATCACAGACTTTCCTCTTGGGCCTATTCTTTCCCACCTCTAGCCTCTGAAATCTGTGTCCAGCCGGTGGGAACCACGTAAAAATTACTGAATTCGGATGTCAACCCAGCTCCTCTGCTCACAACTCTTAACTCTGGGGAGGTGAGTTCGTTTCCAGGAGCCTGAGTTTCTCCCGCATGAAATAAAGTGATCTCTTCCTCCATCCCAAGATTATGGTGAAGATCATACGCGATAACAGAATAATTCTCTGTTGGCTTCACATTTTGCTGCATGTCCTTGGGAACTATACTAGTTTTTGTCCAAATTTGAATTACACAAGAGAGTCGCTTGTGTGCCCGTCTGTCCCTCTGCCACAGAACCTGGCGTCCCCGGCTGTATTCCTGTCTGCCTGTGTCCCGTTGACTTCTTTTCTCCTAGACAGGAATTCCCACGGGAACCGGCCATTGGTCTCTGTGTGTTCACGGTACACAGCACAACGAATGCGGCCCATACACTGAGGGCTCAAATATATGCTTATTTTTTCAGTAGGTTTTCCTCAGTAACGATGTGGTTTCAACTGAGAATCAACTCCAAGATACTCCTTTAAGAGTAAAGATAGGGCTTTTAACGACAGGGAGTACTGGGGACAGAGAAAAAACATGAATTTCAAATGGGCATACTCATAAACTCTTCTGTGAAAGAACTAAAAGGAGAAATGCAGATTTTTAAGAGCAAATAATCTTCCATTAGATTCGATGAGAATTTTTTCACAAGCATTTTGCCTTAGACAGGTGTTTAAAGACTTAGATGTTACAGTGTGCGAGCCAACACAAAGCGTGGGTTTCCTGCCCCAGTTATATTTCCACTACATCATAACATCAGCTCGCTGCACAGCCAGACCTCAGATGATTTCAACGGCCATCACACGCATACTCATACTCACCCTTAACAACCCAGCTCAAAGGATCCTTCCATGTGCCCTCAGGCAGAGTTAATGGCATCATCCTCTGGAATCACGTGATATGCAGTAACCCTTTATCCCGTGATCAGGGCTTTCTTTCTCCCAATACACAGTTAGCCCCCTATCCTATCACTTACCACACTTCAGATGATCTGTGCAGAAATGCACACTAACTCTGTGCTGGCCTGGGCAAGGGCTGTCTTCTGGGAGTTTGCTCTTGACAGACACGGGGTAGGATGACCTCCTTTACCTCGTGGTACCTGGAAAAGTATAAGCAAACAAAAACACAAGACGAAGTCTCAGAAATTAAAAGATGAATCAAGACCTTGAACAGCATTAAGAACCCCCTTCCCAGTACTGCAGACTGAACCCAGACTCTTGCAAAACCCAGGCAAACACTCCGCCTCCACCCACATCCCCCACCCTTTGTTACATTTTATTTTGAACAGGGTCTCACTGAGCTGCCCAGGCTGACCTCGAACTTGCCTCAGCTTCCCAAGTAGCTGGAATTACAAGCGTGTGTCGCCTCACCTGGCAGAAATTGCCCTGTTTTGTTTTTTTTTTTTAATGCTAATTGTCATTCTGTTGAAATGGGTGCTAAAAGAAGCATTGGAACACAAAATCTCAGGTAGTAGGTGAATGTGGGAGTCAAAGGCTGAGGCTTCAAAGTTCAACTCCAAATTTGTCTTCTCTAAACTTACGCAAGTGAATTCCTCTCTCCAAACAATGCCTACCATCTTCGATTTCTCTCTTTTTCTCATACCTGATTAGCAAGCTACATCCAGCCAGCCTCATTCTTTGTCTCTATACAATAAACCCTCAAGGTAGTCTCCAGTGATCCTTTAAAGCAGAGAGAGAATTTCTGCTCAAGGTGCTCCGATTGTACTCCAGTGTGAATGAGAATGACATTGGCAGGGCTACAGGGACAGATGGGGACTCCTGTATTCTGGTTGTAGGTGAAAACAGAGCTTTGTCATTACTATAAAATGCCAGATGTGTAAAGGATGGGATTCAAATTCTATCTGTTTTCACATGAAGTTTTACCACTGATTATTTCAGCACAATAAATGGAATCCTTAATAACTCTCGAATAAAATTCAGCTGTTGCAAATGATTATTAAAATGAACTCAAATTTTTTCACCTGCTTGTTTGTGAAAGGTTTCTGGTCAATGATAACAATCAAGAATTTGACTGGGCATGGTGATGCACGCCTGTGGTCCCAGCACTTGGGAGGCTGAGGCAGGAGGATCACTGCGAGTTCAAGGCCAGACTAGGCTACATAGTGAGTTCAAGGCCAGCCTGAACTACCTAATGAGACCCTGTTTCAAAAAAACAAAGCAAACAAACAAAAAAAGAACTTAAAAAGAACTGTCCTAAGAAGTCTGGTCAGGATTGTGGTTGGCTGATTCAGGTCTAAAATCTAATACCAAAAAAATTTCATAATAGAAGTGAGGTCATGTGTCTTATTTACGATGTGACAAGATTTTTATTTGTTTATAAGTTTCACAAAAAGTAAAATATTTTCTCTTGCACCATATCTTTTATTTTTCTCATATAATTATGTAACTTACAGAATATATAATGACTGGTTTTTACCAAATTCCAGTATAGCTATTCCTGAATCCTCTCCAATTTCCCCCATCTGCATACAAAACTCATTGGGAAATACTGGAGTAATTGTCAAGAGAACTAAGAGACAGCAAGCCGGTTCCAATTCACATCCTACTATTATTTTGATTTAGATCAAGAATGTCCCCCCAAAGCCTCATGAGCTCAGACATGGGGCTCTGGGAAGGTGATTGGGTCAGGAGGGTGATTTGCTCATGTGCTCATTCACTGATGAATTCAGACCTGACAGTGCTGCTAGGAGGTGGGGCCTGACTGGGGACTGGTCACTGGGTGACCGGGAAGCGTGAATCTCCCTCCCACTTCCCACCTTCTCTCTCCACATCCAGGACGCCATGACATGGGCAGCTCTTCTCCACCCAGGCCCTTCCGCCATGCCTCTTCTGCACGTGAGCCCACCGAGCAGGGACTGACACTTCTGAAACCGTGAGCCAACAAGTCTTTCCTGAAAGTCGTTGTCGGGCCTTTTGTCCCAGCAACGAGGAAAGTAACTAAGACAGCCACTCACTTTCTAAGTGATCTTTGAAATCATCCTGAAATTTACTTTCCACGATGCTTAAATGAGGATTACCTTACCCAGCTCTGTGACAGGCACAAGAAGTGACGCAAATCAAGTACATGTCACAGTGCCCAGCGTGGGGTGACAATGGTGTTGTGGTGGTCATCATCAGGAAGATGCTGGCTGCTGATAAGAAGTGCCAAATTATAAAACTGATTCTACATGATTGACTTTCTGCATCTGGAGTTTTATGGAAGTATAATAAGGATTGCACACACATGAGAGAGACAAGAACAGAGAGCCTCATTTCTCACACACTGTGCTAAGTCTGTTAAACTGGGCTTGGTACTTAATTAAATGGTCTCAGCAGGCTACAAGAATTACAGTGCACTAGCTAAGGATTTCTTTAATTCAACCCTGAAACGATGCGATGCAGCCTAAAAAAAAAAAATTGTTGTATTCCATCACTCTGCTCACTTTTCCCAGTTTTAAATATAGATAAGAAATAAAAATGGCATCCTCTCTCCAAGAATCTCATGCATTTTTCATACATGTGTGGCATTAATATACCTTTACTGGGGTTTTTTGAGTCATATTTATGACCTTCTACCATCTGCAAGTGAGGTTCCAACTAGAAGGAAATATTTATATACACCAGGGAGTCATACATAATTTAATGCTGGAGAGGAAAGAAAAGGAAAATGCTCAATAAGTAGTACAACATCCCTTACAAGGGTATAGATCTGAGTAGGAATTGAAGATCAAAGAGTTTTCTTCCTAAGCAATAAGAAAATGAGAAAAAATTTAATTTGAGTTTTTTTTCCCATTGTCTGTTACCTAGAAAACTAAAGAAGGCTTTATTTACCTCTGAGTTAAGGAATAAAACTAAAATTTTTGTTGGAATATTTAGAGGTAAAGTTTTAATAAGGCACCGTGTATTTTGCCGACAAATTCTATCAGCAGAACAATCGGTACATGTTATCTGCATAACAATAAACATAATCCTATATGCTGGCAGCAATCACTGGTTTTCTACGAGTTAGTATTTGGCACCTTTACTGCAGTAGAGAATAATACGTTCTCACTCCTGGTACCTTCCATTTGTTGCCTTATTGGAAATTGATGTTATCTGAGAATTTCACAGCTTTTTAAATTTTTGATTCTGTAATTCATAGTAATTGCTAACAGCATGAAATTTTTAAATTAAAAATGTTGGTTGGACTGGCTGGGGATTTAGCTCAGTGGTTAGAGTGTTTGCCTTGCAAGCACAAGGCCCTGAGTTTGATCCCCAGCACCAAAAAAAAAAAAAAAAAAAAAAAAAAAAAAAAAAAAAAAAAATTGGGCTATATGATAATGAATAATGCAATAATTTGACAATATAAATTGATGGCAGTATACAAACACAAAAACATGTGTGATAGGTAATGTTAAAGTGAGGAAAAATATAACAAATTTTTCTGTAAACTTGGATTAAAGCTAGTAAAAATTATATACACATTACACAAATGTACACATGAAGATTGTCAAAGACCATCATGGATGCTGTACACAAGGGTGCCCGTTTTCTCTAGGAGGAGACATAGGAGTCCTGTTAGTTCCTTGGGGCTGTTCTAACAAAGCGCCACAAGAGAGGTGACTTCAAACAACAGAATTGTGTTGCCTCGTAGTTCTACAGGCCAGAAGTTGAAAACAAGATGCTGGCACAGCTTCATCTCAGGGCTGTGAGTCTGCTCAGACTTCTGGTAGCTTCGGGCTTTCCTTGTGGACGTCCCTTTATCCTCCCCGATCTTCGCACCATCTTACCATGGCTTGCCTGTCTCTGGGGGCTCGTTTCCCCCGTGTGTAAGGACGCCAATCCTATTGGTCCTATTGAACCCACCCTAAGGACCTCGGTTTGACTTGGGTACTTCTATGAAGACCCCATTTCTGGATAAGGTCACATTACCAGTAGCAGAGGTTAAAACCTCGACATCTTTGGGGGGAACAACTCAACCCATTACAGCACGGTGCTCTTATCCTGCCCACGTTGAAATTAGGCCTGATTGATTACTTGATTTGCTGTGCCCAATTAAATGTGGACAGAACTTGTGTGTGTGCATCTCCTTCTTCCTGCCTCGGTAGCCACCGAAGTGCACACCCAGGAGGAGCCTCCATCAGCCTGAGTCCTTGAATCTCTACGAGGACCTCACTGTCCTCGGAGATCTTGAACAAGAACTACATTTACCTTTCTTAAGCCACAGAGATTTCAAGATAATTTTTTAACTGCACCATAACCAAGCCTGTTCAGGCAGATATAAAAATGGGTACCTACAACTGGAGAGGAATTATGCAGAACACACTCTGATTCCCTTTAGACATGTGGTATTAAAAAATAAATGTTTTCAAGTTATCAAATTAACCAAGAAAGAAAAGCAAGGGGAACAAAGCAAGAAAATAACAAATACCAGCACAGAACAGTAGAAAGGAGTTGCTGGTATAACTATTGTTATGTGATACTGATTTGAATCAAATCAATGAAAGGCCTACTGAGTGCCTAAGAAATTAGAGTTCCCAAAAATCTCTAAGCCCAGCTGGACTCAGAAATGAAGGGAACTCAAGAGAATATTAAGGTGGCTGCTCTATCCAAGTGTTAAGATTAGGGTGAAGTTTTATTTCTTTTCACCATGTTTTATAGTTGTTCTAGTAATGTGTCAAAACAAAAACAAAGAAACAGTACAGAAAAATTTAAACTCTGGTGTAGCACTTTCTTAAGTAAATAACATCATTTCCAGCAGCATCAGCTCTGGGTCGGGAGTAGAAGAGGCAACTTAGCATCATGAGAATCTCAACAAGGATCAGAAGAAGTTGGCAGACTTCTATAGATTGCCCAGAACAGTGGCACAAATGGTAATAAGCAAAAGAAACTGTGTATGTTAAAATTTTAGTAGGATGTGTTCCTATCTGACTTTTAAAAGTCATTTGTTTTATTTCATACTAAAACTATGTCTTATCTATTATACTCGTACCTCCGATTGATTTTTGTGCAAAAATAAGCACTGTAATAAAAAATATACAAGAGCTTCTGTTTTTACTTTTAAACAAGCTCACTAAATTCTTCACCAATTCAAATTTGAAGTCACATGGGTGTAAGCCCGAGAGACTCCTGAAAATCATACTCTTATTTAATATGTTATTGTCTATGAAAAATAAGTTCCTCTGAACCTCTCAGAGAAGATTAGATGCTTTAATTAGAAAGAAAGAAAGAGAGAGAAAAAAGAAGAGGAAAGGGGGGAAGGAGTGAGAAACTGAGGTTATAGAAAGCAGAAGGGACTCTTTGATACACAAGAACTATTGGATTCAAGCCAAGATCTCAGTGGAATTATTTGAGTCTTGATTTTGATTTAGAAGGCAAAATACCTGGTCAAAACAATCAAGTCAAATCTAGTCCCTTTGATACAGGGGAAAATGTCCAGAAAAAAAATTTTCATGCTAATGAATCCCTTGGAAAATTAGCCTTTGACACTTTGGCAATGTTTTTTGAATGATCTGTATTTTATGTCTCTGCAGTTTACATATCAATCTGCAAACATGAATTGGATATTCACATGTGGCTACGTTTCTAAAACACCTTCCTTGCCTCAGAGAGTTACCTATAAAGACAAAACTAATCCTCGGGGTGTTCCACCCCCAACACATATATAGATAGAGGGAGAGACACACACACGCAAATTTACACTTGTGCATACACACACACACACACACACACACACTTCATTTTTGCCAGTCCTATAACTAAAGCCAGATTCAAACCTTCCCCAAGGGGCCAACAAACGAGTCAAATCCAGGAATAAAATATTACAAAAAAAACTTGCAGAACTTTGCTTGCTTATATTGGCAACACTCTAGATAATATGTGTGAGAATGTGTTTTGAAGTATCCTGCCAAGGCAGAAAACAATAGAACTTTAGATTAGGTCTAATTTTATCATCCCAGGCACTCTTAGCAGAAATTCTGGATTTGACGTCCTTCTCAAATATCTGGGAGTGTTCTAATAGTGCTCAGCTGGTTCACAGAAGTCTTGACTCTGCGTTGAACCACACTAAGTGAAGATGAAATGCCAGAAATTCCTCAGCATAATGTCCTGAATGGGTTCTGAAGATCGCGGGAGATAGGAATGCCAACATGTATTTTTCTCATGATCATTCACACTCACTGGGGGACTTTGTGCCCAACGTGACCAGGAAGACACTCGCTATACCAAAACCTCCAAAAGCAGGGCCAATATCTATGAAAAGCTCTTAGGTTACCCATCTGCATAAGTCTTTCAGGTCTTCCCGAAAATATGTGTCATCTTCCTTTGACTGTTTCAGAGTATTTCGTGTTTATTCTTCTCATCACAACATTTTGCGTGGTAATCATGTGTGGACTTATCCTTTGATTTTAGAAGTATTTTTTTTTTTTACCAAAAACATGCATTGGTACATTGTATACATAATGATCCCATTTATCATAGTTATTTTGTACCTGTACATGATGTATCTTGGTCCCCCGCCCCTTCCCCACCCCTCTCCTCCTTTCCCCCCTTTCCTGATTTACAGCAGGTTTATTTACATTTTTCCATTTTTTTCCCTTTTCCCTTTCTTTCCCTTTTCCCTTCCTTCTTTTCCCCTTCTAGTTAGAAGTATCTCCCAACTTCCTATTGTCTAATTTTTACTTTGTTCTTTATTTATATTCTGGATTTCTCATATAAGAGAAATCATGCAGTATTTAAGCTTGTGTGTCTAATTTATTTCACTTAACACTGTGGTCTCAATGTGCAACCATTTTCCTATAAAGGACTCAAGTTTATCTTTCTTTATAGCAGAGTAATATTTCATTGTGTGTAAATACCACAATTTCTTTATCCATTTATCTGTTGATGGATGTATGGGCCGCTTCCAAGATTTAGCTATTATGAGCCATGCTGCTATAAACATGGGTGTGCACGGATCACTGTAATATGATGTCTTTAAGTCTTTTGGAAGATATCTAGAAAAGGAATAGCTGGGTCAAATGGAATTTCTAGGGTTTTTTTGGGCAAGTTTCTATACTGATTTCCATAGTGGTTGCACTAGTCTGTATTCCCACCAACCATGTAGAAGGTCTCCTTTTTCTCTGCAGCCTTGCCAACACTTGTTATTTGATTTTTTTTTTTTTTTGGTGATGGCCATTCTTTCTGGAGTAAGATGAAATCTCAGTGTTTGTATTTCTCTAATGACCAACGCTGTTGAACACTTCTTCGTGTATTTCTTAGACATTTGTATTTCTTCTGCTGAGAAGGGAATATTCATTTCACTTGCCCATTTTTGATTGAGTCTTTATTGGGAGAGTCTAATTTTCCCAGTTCTTTATGCATTCTAGATATTAGTCCTTTGTCTGAGGAATAACTGGCAAAAATTTTTCCCCATTGTGTAGGATGTCTCTTCATTCCATTGGTTGTTTACTTTGCTGTGCAGAAGGTTTCAATTTGATACAATCCTATTTATTGATTCTTGCTACTACTTCTTGTGCAACTAGGCTTCTGTTTAGAAAGTCCTTGCCTACACCTATGACTTCAAGAGTTTTATCTATTTTATCTTCCAGCAAATTAAGTGCTTTTACTTTAACTTTTAGATGTTTGGTCCATTTTGATTTTAGCTTAGTACATGGTGAAACATATGGGTCTACGTTCAATCTTCTGCACGTGGAAAGTCAGTTTTCCTAGCACCATTTATTAAAGAGACTATCTTTCCTCCAGCATACGTTTTGGGGTCCTTTGTCAAAGATCAAATAGCAGAATGTGCTTGGGGTTTTTTCTGCATCCTTTGTTCTGTTCCACCGAGCCTCACATCTGTGTCTGTGACAGCACCATGTCGTTTTTGTCACTGTAGCTTTGTAATATAACTTCATATCTGGGATTGAGATGCTTCCCTCTTTGTTCTTGTTACCCGGGATTCCATTTGCTGTTCTGGGTCTCTTTTGACTCCATATGAATTTTAGGAATGTTTTCTTCAGTTCTGTGAAGAACACTATTGGAATTTTGATTGGGATTGCATTAAATCTGTATACCAATTTCGGAAGTATGATCATTTTGACTCTGTTGGTTCTGCCCACCCAGGAACAGGGGCTATCTTTCCATTTTCTGATGTCCTCTTCAATCCCTTTTTTCAGAGTGCCGTACTTTTTCATCATAGAGGTCTTTCACTTCCTTGGTTAATTCCTAAGTATTTAATTTTTCTTGTTGCTGTCATGAATGGTATTTTTCCCTAATTTCTTTCTCATTGAATTCATTTTTAGAAGTATTTTGAATCCTTTTCTTTATGTATAGTGAAACATTCAGTAAGAAACCCCAAATTATTACTGAATCCAGTTGTTGAATGAATCCAACTGTATGCATCAGCCTCTAACCCATGAGATCATACAGGTTTTGCATAAAGAAGAGTTAATTCACCAGCGCCAAATGTAGCAAAGGTGCCTCCTAGTAGTGAGACAAAAGAACTAACACCTGGGAACCAAAACTCAGCCACAGTTTTCCTGTTTCAGAGACTCTTTGACAGCCAGGGCTTCTCATGTGACTTGGCTGCCAACAAATGAAGCACAGCCATGTTGCGTTTGGATGGAGATATGTTGTCTTAGTCACTTTCTCACCACCGGGACACGATACCCAACACCACAACTTACAGGAGTTGCCTCACATTTTCAGTCCACAGTCTGCTGGCTCCAAGGTAGGACAGCATGGCAGAAGAAAAGCTGCTTATAACATGGTGGCCAGGAAGCAGAGAGAGAAGCAAGGAGCTGGGAAGGGAAATACAACCTTCCAGGTCCACCCCCAGCAACCTTCCACTTCCAACAACTTCCTAACAGCAAGTCAGCTGTGTGCCTCCATGGCCTAAACCTCTTCCAAAAGCCTTGCCTCCAAGCACATATAAACCATAACACACGAGTGGTGGAGATGGTAGCCTCACCCAGATCTGCAGGCTGGTTGTAACGAAGGACTGTGGCTCCACAGCACTGTAAGACTCAATGCCCAGCAAGTGTTCTGTGCCACTCCAGTGTTCTCTTCTTTCTCCCAATTTAATTTTATACCATCTATCTCGGTCTGGTACATTATGTTTTTTATTTATCACTTTGTATTTCCTAGAAGAGACATGGGCCTGTCATCAAAGGGAATCAATTTGTTTTCATGGAATCCGAAATGAAAATTTTGATTAGATTCCTTTGACTTGTTATACTCTAGCACTTTTCCTAGATAGGAAGAGTTAATGCACTTTAAATTACAAGCTTCATAAGAGATTTTTTTTAAATTCAAAACATAATTTTTATGGAATAGAATCTTTCTAAACAACATGCAGAAATTCTAATTATTAGTAATGACTAATTGACTTAGTTGTGTAGCAATACATCCCACCTCTTTTGTTCTTTTTCTTTCCTGGGCTTCACTGATGGTAGCCTTAGTGGGTATATATTATATACCCTTGCTTTTTAGTATTTCACAGGGAAAATATACACAACATCAAATGTACTGCCATAAAAGACTAACATTATATTCATACCAGACTAGAAAATACTTGTTCTTTCCAGCCCTTAAAGCCAAACGACGCCAACATTGCATTACTGATATTGACTTTGAAGCAAGCTTGAAGCCACACTGTAGTACACTCAATCAGCTTCTGAAAAACACCCAGACCTTCATGGTGTGATCACTTAGATCCAACTAGACACCAAGAGTGCTGCCTAGGTAGCAAAATGTGAGCTTTTGACACCATCATTTGACATCCATAAAAGGCTTTCGGATAGCTGTTTCTGCAACCCACTGGGCCATGGCCTTGCTTGAACCAATGTGCAGCAGAATTCTGTGTCTCTCTCAAAACAATCAGCAGCTCCTTAATGGTGCTTTCTAGGGTGCTGGGCAATACTCTCAATTTATAATGCTTCCAATTCAATTCTCCTAAACTGTTATGGGGAATATATAGCATTACCATATTTCTGTATAAAAGAAATGTAACTTATCACACCTTAATGAAGACATCAAAGCCTTAAATTTTTTATTTTGAGGCAGGGTCTTGCTAAATCACCCAAGTTGGGTTCTAACTCCCAAATCTGTCTCAACATAAAAAATAAAAAAGGAGCTAGGGATGTAGTTCAGTACAAAGGGCTTCTAGATTCAATTCCCAGTACCGGGTGGGAAAGAAAGCCTTGTAAAAATTCTGCATGCTTTTTTACCCAACAAAGCCACATCTAAAAATGTATTCAAAACAAAAACTATCTTGAAAGAGGGTATCAGAAATGAACATGAAACTTTTTGATGTAGCATTGTTTATAATACTAAAAAATAGAAAAAAAAAGTCCAGTAATAAGAAACTAACAATTAAGAAAATCGCGGTACATTTTCAATATAAAAGATATTTAGCATCTATTCAACACCATGTCATGGAAAAAATGTTTGTTAGCAAGGGGAAAACGTCACAATATATTGGTTAAGTGACAAAAAATTAGATCATTTAAATACTACTTAAGTGATCCAGTTTAAGTGATCTAATTTAAGTGCCTAAAAGTAATGCAAGAATGGGGAGAGTGAACTCAACACCACCACACTTCGGCCTCAGGCCCCCCCTAACACCAACCCTTCCAAAATGGGACACGTTCTCTTCCAAGCAGAGTGGGCATCCCAGACTGGAGGTCAGCCTCTCTACCTTGGTCTTTGAAAGGAGGTTGAAGAGGAACCACGTCAGGCTGCCAGTTCTACTGTCACAACCACCAGGCCTGGCAAAACCCCACCATACTGTCTTACAGAGCATTCAGACACTGTCTGTTTCCCCAAGAAGGCTCCTGAACAAAAGCTCAAAGGACGTTGGCGAAGTAGTACAGGAGAAGGTCTTCTATTTTATGAAAATTCATGTTTTAAGGACTAAAGGAGGGGCAGGGATTTAGCTAAGTGGTAGAGAGCTTGCCTAGCAAGCACAAGGCCTTGAGTTCGATCCCCAGCAACTACTCCCCTCCAAAAAAAAAAAAAAAAAAGACTAAAGGTAAGTGTGTTAGCTTTCTGTCACTATGATAATATACCTGAGATCAGTAACCTACGCAGAGAAAAAAGTTGTTTTGGCTTATAGTTTTAGTGGTTATTGTCCGTAAATGGGTGGCCCCTTAGTTTGGGCCTCTGGCAAGACAGCATACCATGGCAGGAGCAGGTAATGAGTCAAAACCTAAAGACCTCCCACTAGGCCCCACCCCCCAAAGTTTCCACCACCTCCCAACAACACAACCCTGGGGACCAGCTCGTCAACTCGTGAACTTTTGGAGGACACTCAACATCCAAGGTATAGCGGTAGACTGAGCACGGTACAAGCAAGGAAACAGCAGGAAGACCAAGGTCTGTTGAAGCAAATAGACTTGGTTTAGGAGTAAAGATGTGTATTGACCTTTTTATAGTGCTGACTACACAGTGATGTTTGAGGAAGCTCATCTCTGCCGTCAAGCTCAAAACTGAGTCATTGGTGTAAACCTATTTTAATTGAGATGAACTTGACTAGAAAGACAAAAGTGCAAATTATTCACAATTATTTACTAAAATCCGGTTTAGTTAACAAGATTTGTAGAATTGATTTTGTTTCTGTCTCTTTTATTCGAACTGGAAAACACAGATAAATGTCTAATTTTTTTCTTTATTAGCAAATATCAATAACTGAGCCAGAATAAGTTGTTATGGCCCTGTGTAGAAAGAGATAGATTAATGATGATCTGTCTAATAGATTCACTCTAGGTTGAGCTTCCCTCAGCAGTGAAAGGGAATTATTTTTCATATGACCATCAGGGATTACACTAAATGTTTCAAAAAATTATGGCATTTCCTGGAAGACTGAAGACACCTGCTCTTGTGGTTGAGAGATTCAGGTGATGATATAATTCTAGAGAATTTCAGCAGACAAGGAATGTCTGGATCACAAACTAGAATTTTTTTAATGGTTCGAATGCCCATTCTGGTTGTTTGTAGATGTAGATTTTAATTTACTTAACCATTCATATCTGTCTTCATCACTTTCCTCATTGATTGCTGAAACAAAATACCCAACATCTGCACCTTAAAGAAGTATTTTGGCTTACAATTACAATCCATGGTTAGCTGGCTCCAGGGCAGAAACAGCATGGCAGAGGGCATAGTGGAGGAACGCTGCTCACATCATGGAGGCCAGGAAGCAGAGAGAGAAAGGAGGAGTCGGGGAGGGAGATACGCCCTTCGGGTTTCACCCCCAGTAACCGCTTCTAATTAGGCCCCACTTAGAGCCACACATTCAGCTCTGAATTCTTCTTGGGATTAATCCACTACTGAGTATAGTGCCCCCATGATCCAGCTGCCTTCCAAAAGCCCCGCCTCCAAACAGATGAGGTTTTGGGGGACATTCTATTATGAGGCTGTTGCAAAATCTTACCTCTTCAATTTGTTGGGGCTGAGAAGTTGCTGTCTATTTGGTCAGCCCTTAGTTCTTTGACCATGTCCTATAGTGTTATTTGTGACCCTCTGCCAATCTTAGTCTTGGCATGCAAGGAAGAACTGAGTAGAACAATTCTGTCACCTTGGCTAAAGTAGTACAATCAGCAACAATAATAGCAT
>PVJO010026160.1:0-21619 GCA_004026905.1 Hystrix cristata
TTGCCTGGATTTCTGACTCTAAGTTCCTGGGATGCAGGGACATCTGTGGCCCCAGAGCTTGCCACAGTGATGGCACATAGTAAGCAATGGATAAATTCTTAATGAATATGTGAATGAGTGAGTGATGAATGAAGAAGTGATCCAACAAAATTCTGTCTTGCCACAACCACATATCTATTGAATAGCAGAACTAACTCTGGAATATAGGTTACCTGAATGTTTTAGTCAGCTTTGCTGTGCTAAGACACAATACTCCACACCCACAACCTAAAGGACAGGTTTAATTCTGCTTAGGGTTTCAGGGGATTCTGTACTGGTTCATCACTGGTTGGTTCCAAGGCTGGTTCCAAGGCAGGAGTATTGTGGCAGAAGATCATGGCAAAGCAAAGCTACTTAGTTTATGGCAGCCAAGTAGTGGAGCAGGGAACCAGCAACACAGAGGATAGGCCAAGGGACCAGACACAGATCCTAAGGCCACATCTCCATGACACAGACACACCCAGAATTGTGCTCTACCAATCTCCCAGGGCAGATCCCAGCGTCATTCAAGTTGACATTCCATCCTAATCACCACACTGTGTGGGAAAACTCTTGGCTTTATGTCCTTTTTGTGGTTTCTCTCCCAGATTTTTAACTCTTTGGAGGATAAATGATTATCAATTGGCAGTGGAAGACAGGATCAAAGGTGGCTGTCCATGTGCCCCAGAGTACACATTTCCTAGGCATGAATGTGGTTTCCTTTCAGGGATAAGCAAGGAGGGATTTGGGGGAGGACTGGAAATTAACAATACAGTAGGGTTCCCAGGTCTTTCTACTGTCGAAAATATCAACCATACTTTTTTATTGTCTTAGTCCATTTCATGCTGTTAAAGCAGAGTATCTGAGACTGGGTAATTTACAATGAACAGAGATTTCTTCCTTACAGTTCTGGAGGACTAGAAGTCCAAAGTTGAGCAACCCCATCTGGTGAGGGCCATCTTGCCGTGTCTTTCCCTGGCAAAAGCTGGGGTAGTAAGAGGAGAAATAGGGAGAGGGAGAGAGAAAGAAGGAAAGAGAGGTGAACTTGGCCTTTTATCAGGAATCTTTTCCTTTGATAATGCCATTAATACATTCACAAGCACAGATCTTTCGTGACTTAACCATCTCCTTAAAGTCCCACTTCTTAACACTCTTGTACTTGGGCTCCAGTTTCCAGCAGACGACCTTTGGGAGACTCGCTCAGTCCCTTGCATCTCTTGTATTTGCTCAGTGGCTCTACTTACCATGGACAAATGGAATAGCCTCCCAATGTTGCACCTTTCGTCTTGTCGTTTATGTGCTATTGACCTTCTGAACTATGTTACCTTAGCTTCCTGAGCCTGAGTTTACTCATTTGTCAAAAGTGGATAATGACGAAAATGTCAAAGTAATACTATGCAAATTTGTTGAAAATTTCTCTGTGAACCAGGCCAGGTGACAAAGGCTGGGCATGACTTGAGGCCTGGAGAGACCAACCAGCCAGATCATCCGAGGTGGCTTCCACTTTGCTTTATTGCTGCTCACCTCATAAGCAATGCAAGGAGGTGAGGGTACAGGTATAAGCATCTCTCCAGTGCAAAGTCAAATTCAGTGATTTTTGTCAGGCTTTGATGAAGCAGTTGAGGATGGATCTATCTCAGGATTAAACTGCTATGTAGATCCTGGAGCATTCTCTTCTTTAAGTGCCATTTCTCCTTCTAGCCCCAGTATCTATACTGCACCAGATACTTTATTATATCTAATCAGCACGGCATGATGAAAGTAGACATAATTAAAAAAAAAGTAGACATAATTATCCCCATTTTACAGATGTAACTGACAGACAGGTTAAGTAACTTGTCCAAGACTATGTTAGTTTTTTTTTAATTATAGAAATTTGAACCCCAGATTTAAACTTGGGTTTATTGCATATTTAAGCCCCAAAATTTAAAATTACAGTTACTATCAATCTATACACAGTCTGTATCTTTGGATTGTTGGTTCTAGGGTCCCCTTACATGAAGTGGCATGGCATTTGCATGTTTACATACATCCTCCTGTTATTTAAATCATCTCTAGATTACTTATAAAGCTAATACAATGCAAGTGCTCTGTAAATAGCTGTTACACAGCATTGGTTGGGGAATAATGACAGGCTAAAGATGTATGTGCATGTCATTAATTGTGGGCCTAATTACATCTTGTCTGTGGTTGGTCGAATTGGTGGGTACAGAACCCAATGTACTGAGAGCTTATCGTGTTTCTTAAGGCAGAATCTGTGTCTCGTAATTAATTACATATCTATCCCTCAGTACCTTACATATAAGATGTACTTAGCAATATTTTTTTGATAAATGATGTCAGGTAAATAACAATATCTTGTTTTATAGGTTGTGGTTTAAGATTCTTGGGAAGTAATTTGATCCCTGAGAAAACTAGGGCTGACTACTTTTTGGAAGCCTAATTCTAAATTCAGCTTCAAAGTTGGGATGCAGGAGTAAGATGGCTATCTGGAAACATTTTGTGGTTTAGACTTATGTGAGAAGCTTCCTACGGCAAGTGAGCTCAGGTGATCTTTGAAAGGCAGGCGATACCCAGGCAGAGCAGTAGGGCTGAGAGGCTGCTGAGTGGCTTGAATGTGTGCCCCAAGGTTCCCGTCTTGGGAACTTACTCCCCAAGTTCATGTTAGTGCATTTGGAAGTGAGGTCACTGGGGGATGATTAAGGTTAGACAAGGTCAAGGCCTGGAGCCCCATGGCAGCATTTGCATTTTTGTAAGAAGGGCGACCGGATCTGGCCCATTTGCTCTGTCTTGTCGTGTGATTCTGCCCACCATGTCATGGTGCCCTCAGCAGATGTTGGTGCCATGCTCACGATGCCCCAGCCTTGAACATCGTGAGCCAGATAAACTTTCATTCCTTAAAAATTACCCAGTTATAACAACAGGAAATGGACTAAGACAATATCCGAAAGGAAATAGAGGTGACACCAGAACAGTTTCCCAAAGTGTGTTCCAGGGAGCTATATACCCAAGAAACCTGATCTTGTAAGATACTTCTTTTAAAAACTGGATACGATTCAATGTATATGGGACCACTACATCATGCAGACTCTTGTGGTATATAGTCATATCTTGAAAGCTGAGAATTCCTGTATTAAAAAAACCCAACAATAACAAAGTCCTTTTCACTTAACTAGTATCTCCAAATGCATTCAACATTCATATTTTCCCACAACCCCTCCCCTTTCACCACTGATTTATGTATTAAGGAACTAGTGGTAATCAGAGCACACTGAAAAATGCTAGAAGGAAAATTGAGGGGTAATCTGAAGACATTTGCTTTTTGTCTCCTCATGTTTTCTTGTTCTATATTCATATGGTTTTGTATTTGTTGATAGAGGTTGGTTTATTTCATTTATTCTCTCAATATTTATTTACCGAATTCCTGTAAAGTTTAATATATAGTGGTACATTCTCTAAGGAGGTAGATTCTTGATTTTTCCTGAATTCATAAGGAAGGACAGAGAAGGGTACTGAGGAGAGAAATGTGAAGTATTAGAGGTCATGGCTAATTACAGTGTCCCCATATCTCCAGCCTTCAGAAGGTTTTGGTGCCTCAGTAACGATAGTCTAAGACAATTCTCCCGCCACTGCAGAGTTTGGCGTGTTATTAGGGTTTCTTCCCCAAGTAATTTTTGGGAATCCTTACAGAAGCTGTTGCACAAATTCTCCCATTTTAACTAAGTCCAAAGACTCACCAGAATGCCAATTGCTCTGTCATCTTGTAGTCATTCCTCCAGGCTGTTGTCTTTGTGATTTTTTCACAAAGACAAAGAAAAAATTTAGTTATGAGACAGATTTAGGAAAAAAGAAAAACTTAGGTTTCAGGCCAGTGATTCTGCTATTTATACTTACCTAGCATGTCCAAACAGAATATATAACATCTCAACCTGCAGCATGTGTGTGCACATGCACACAAGCACGCACTCGCATGCACACGCTCACACACACACACACACACATACACACACACAAAGGTGAGGGCATACGGTACGTACCTCAACATCAGCATTACCAAACGCTCATCAAAATGTGACCTTCCAGAATAAAGGACAGTCTGTACCTTAAAATGTAGAAATTGATTACAACCTTTCAAATGTCAGTTTCCCAACTTGAAAAACTGTCGGTCTCTTCTATTAGGTAGCCATTACATAGAGAAGAGACAGTGTAGATGTTTGGGATTAAAGATAATTTCTGTAGCAAGTGATGTGCTTCCTGGCCTTTGCCGTAAGCACAGTAACAGTAATGATTGGCAGAGCCACGCCGGAGCCAAATACACACTGGAAGAACAGGCCCAGGGATTTGTGGTAGGAAAGCTGTTGGACCATCTGTTTCTGATGACTGAGAGCTCCTAACTTGAAACACATGAGGAGGCAAGATTACGAATAATTATGTATATAAACATTATATATACACACATGCTGGGTGTACAATCTAAAAGAAAAGTCTACTGCATAAATAGTGTGACTGAATTCTTCCAACAGGAAGACTGCGAAGGTTATTATTTTGGGACTAATTCCAATGAATAGGAGTTAGAACAGGGAGATCGAACAGGTGAAGAGGGAGAGGACATACTACTGTTTGCTCACCCTGTGGGCAGTGGTGGTCAGTCCTGCTCAGACGTCTCTGAGCATTGGTAGAATGCAGCCCGGATGTTTCGGCCTCAAGCACAGCAAAGTGGTGTGATTACCAGCTCCAGGGGCCCTGGGTCAGGGCTGCTGAACGGGATCTTGACTTTATCACGTCCGGGCTGTCCCATAGTCAGATACTGGTGAGTCTGCTGGGAAAAGAAGCCCGCACGCTGGAGGGGTGGGGAGATCAGCTACCGTCAAGCTAAGCCTACATTCCAACAGACTCTGTCACTTATCATGTCACTTTCCGCTAAAGTCTTTATCTGGAGCAGCGATTCAGTTCAAGGGTCAACTGCTCATAAAGCTGCAGGCTGCCTGAAGAAGTAGCCTTAAATTAGTGTGTGTAGATAGCCTTTGCCGAGGGCCTCTCCCTCTGCTTCCCGTTTTGTACCGGCTGCCCTTTACTTAGCATGCTTTGAATATTCAACACTGCACAGACCACTTTCCAGGACTACCTGTCCAGTCTACTCCTCACGAGGTGGAGGCGACAACTGTCCCAATTTAAGGGTTGGTGGCAGAAGCAGATGTTGTGGGCGAGCTCTTCAACTCTATTGCTCAGAGTAAGAAGCTTACGTATCTGATAAAAGTGTAGATAACAAGTGACTGTTTCCACCAAGGCTGGGAAAAGGCCTAGCCACACCGCCTCACTCTGTCCCATTGTTCTGCATTATTTTTCTTCTTTACATATTACTTATTATTTGTTAGTTGCTCAGCTATTAGTTGTTCTCTTGTGTCTAGGACATGTTCTGCTGGAGTCGGCACTTTATCTATCTTGGGAGAGTAATGCCTGAAACATAGAAGATACTCAATAAATACTGTTGAATGGAAAAGGAGACAGGGCAGTTTATTGGCATGGATGCAATGAAAAGTTCTACCTTAAGAACTTTTTGAAAATGAGGTGATAGACAGCAGTAGAGGAAAATGTTAAGCAGCAGAATCTCAGGGAACTGGAATACATCTCAACTGGAAGGCCATAGGACGTGGACAGTCGGTGAGGAGAAAATACACAGAAAAAGAGTTAAAAGTGAAAAGGTGGGGAAGGAATTCATTCACAATGGTTCTCTTTATCAAACATTTATTGGGTGTTCTAGCCATTCCTGTACCTGATAGAGGACACGGTTGTTGGACGCCATGTGATAAGATGTAGAAGAAGCAGAAAATGACGAGAGAAATTTACAGGAAGAGAGAGCCTGAGGACAGCCCTCTGTGTGGCAGTGGTAAGGACCCGGCCTTCTTGGTGTGAGCGATTTGGAGTTCGTTCTGTACCAGGGACAAGGATTGCAAGAATTTTTCACACTTTGCGATCTGCAGAGAATTTGACTGTGGTGCCAGGTTTCCAAAGAGGGCCAGCAGACACTTCCTACAGATGTAGCTCAGTAGCACTTGCCGGGCAGTGGAGATCAGCTCTGACTGAGATAGAACAGAAGAGACTAAAAGTCATGGAAAGATCGGCTTTCTGTGGGTGCCTTATCCAAAGCAGCAAAGTTGTAAAATCTGAGAGGAAAAAGCAAAGTAAAACAAAACAAAACAAATTATTTTGGGCTTGGGGGATGTGAGTGGTGGTGTTGGGCGCTGTGTAGTCAGCCATAATCGAGCAGTAGCTGTTTGGTCGATGAATTCGTCTTCCTCGCCAAAGCTGGGTTTCTTAGGTAGCCTGTCAGAGAGGTTGAGGATCACAAGGATGCAGGGAGAACATGTCTGCTCCTCTTTCCGAGGCTTCAGGCCCCTCTCACACTGCCTTCGGTGTTGCTTCTCCTCACCCCTGGGACAGTGTGCGGTCTGAGTCTGGAGACTGAGTGAGAAGCCTTCCTGACTCTCACATGCCGACTCTTCCTCTGCTTTCTGTGTAGGATTCAGGGAGACCACATTCCAGACTGGCATTTCTGGACTTTCTGGAACGCTCTGTACCATTCTGACAAATAATATCACTGTTGCATAAGCAATATAAGTCAAGCCAGGAACACGCAGCCCAGGAAAGAAGTACATTGCGTGTTTTGATTTCTTTTTCCTTTTGGCAAAAACTTGCTGTTCCCATCCCTGTGAGTGCAGAAATGAAGTCTACTTGGTGTGGACGTGGGAGGAGACCACTCTTGACCTAACATTAGTCTGGTGCTTGTTCTGAATGCCGTGTTGGTTACAGAGGTGCCATTCCGGGAAAGCATAGTGTGGGTCGTTGTGGGGCATGGACAGGTGAGGTGCCCCAGCCCCCTACGCTGGCTACCATGACATTTGTAGGCAGGCTTGGGCCTGCTCGGAATGTAGAGGCTGGATTGCAGATTTGATAAGACCTCACTGTGGATAGGTCCCTGTCTGAATAAGGGGAAAGTCTGAGCTGACAGAATACCTTTTGCTTATAGAATTTGCATGTATTAGTGAGCAGATGATGAATTATCTCTGTGCTGTTCACTCCCAGGTGGGAAAACTAGAGCTTTGCCCCCTCCCCATCCTTTCTTTTATAAGATAGTAGAGGGAGCCACCAAACCCAACACAAAAATCAGCCCATCTCAGTCATTCCTTGACTTTCCATGGCCTGTCATCCCCACACAGGAGGTGGCTCTGCCTCGGGTCAGCGTGGTGGGGGGCAGTACCACAGAGACCTTCTAGATGTGCCTCTCGACTCCGTCCTGGGACTCAGAAGAGCTAATATTTCTGTCTCTCACGTTAATGTTATATAATGGAGCTGACGATGCTTTTTATTTTGTGGCCTATTATGAAGATTAAATGAAAAAAAAATTATAAGAATGCAGGTGCCTGTCAGCATGGTCCTTTTTTTCCCCCAGTACTGGGGATTGAACCCAGGGCCTTCAACTGAGCTACATCACCAGTCCTTTGTTTGAAATCCTCCTGTCTCAGCCTCCCTGAGTGCTGGGATTACAGGCATAATCTGCCACATTGATTTTTTAAAAATAGTGATAAGCAGTAGAAAAAAGTCTGTGACAATGTACACCAAAATGTTAATGATTTTTAAATGTCAATGCGGCAGGATTTATGGACTAAAATGGATTAAAATGAACTTTCCTCTTTGTACTTTTCTATACATAATTTTTTCCACAATTAACATGTATTTAATTAATAAATATTAATTAAAATAACACTGAGCCTTTAACAACCGACTGAAATGAATATTGTGTTAAAACTTTCTAGTCTTCTCCCTGGCAGGGATCCCTCCTGGGCAAGTCATAGAATCACTCTGAGGTCTAGTTTGCTTACCTGTAAAAAATGGGCTTAGTACATTTTAAATAAAAATATGCACTCTATTGTACATGTATGTAATATAAAGGTTGCCCCTCACTTAATGATGGTTTGACTTCGATTTTTCACCTTTATGGTAATGTGAGATGGTTCTCGCTCACTCAGTAGAAACTGCACTTTGAATTTTGATTTCTCCTGGGCTGGCTGTGTCTCATGACACTGGACAGGGACAGTGACCACGGCATGCGGTTGGCCACGTAGTCACAAATGGAGAGAACTGATACCCTATGAACTGTGCTGCCGGTGCTCTCCAGCTACTGGGTTTTGTGCTTTGATACCCCATCTTGTTTAAGGTATGTGAGGTATCCAACCCTTTGGTATAAAATAGCACTGTGTTTAATGAGTTTGCCCGATGGTAGACAGGCTGATCTATGTGCTCTGATCATATTTAAAGCAGGCAGAACTAAACAATGCCAGTCCGTAGGTTAGCTGTATTAATTGCATGTTTGACTTAGTATATTTTCAACTTACAATAGGTTTGTTGGGCTGTAATTCCACTGTAAGTCTAGGAATATCTGCATGTATTATATATATTGTATGTGTAGCTATATGCACACATTATTTCTCAGTTGCATTATATATATGAATGAAGAATGATAGAAAATACAGTGAATGTTTAAATTAAAAATAAAAAATGCGTTATGGTAAAAGTGCATTGCCATCAATCCCTCTCGGAATCCTCCCCTCACTCTGAACACATCTCCCATTGTTCTTCCCACTCTGAAGCAGTTCCGCAAGTCTTCTTTCATGTCTTTCCATGATTGCCTCACTGCTCTGAATCAATTCAAAACATTTATGCCAATTTATGTCAAACAAAAACATCACAGTGTGCCCTCTTCTACCTTATTCACCAGGTCTGGCACTGTGCGACTTCCGGCTCCTCCCCCAAATCAAAATGACCATGAAAGGTAAAAGTTTAGAATTGATTCAGGACATCAAAACAGCCATGACAGACAGCTAAAGACACTCGTGAAAGACGGCTTCCAGAACTGCTTCAGGGAGCGGCAAGAGTGATGGGATAAGTGTGGCCAAAGGGGAACTATTTCAACGGGGATTAATGACAGTGTGTCTTTTACTGTAATAAATCTTTATAGAATTAAATAGTCACCGTACCTTTTGATCACAGCATATCTACCTATATATTCTAACACCTGGGCCATAGAAGTTCACTTCTCTTTTCCTGAATACCAGAAACACTATATCTCTCTTGGTTATCATATTTTGCTTTGTATTGTGGTTACTTGTGAATTAATTAACTCCTTCCTTCTTTCCTTCCTTCCTTCCTTCCTTCCTTCTTTCCCTCCTTTTTTCCTTCCTTCCTTCCTCCTTTCTTTCTTTCTATTTTCTGTCCCAGAGGTTTAACCCAGGGCCTCCACACTGGGCTACATCCTCGGCCCTTTTTACATTTTATTTTGCAACAGCATCTCTCTAAGACACTAGGTTGCCTGGCTGGGCTCGATTTTGCAATTCCCCTGCTTCAGCCTCCCAGACTGCTGTGATTACAGGTATGCTCCACCAAGCCCAGCTTACTTGTGATTTTCTTGTATCTCCTAATAGACTATAAGCCTTCTAAAGGCAACAAATATATTATAACCATTTTTTTTTTGACACACAGGGCTTATTGTCTCATATACAACAGGTGATAAACAAATAGTCATTGAAGGACTAAAGGGCTAGGTCCGAGGTGGCAAACCTGTGGCGTGCGTGCCGCAGTGGGCTGTTCGTATCACTGAAGGCTCTAAAAGGTTCGCCGTCCCTGGCCTAGGTGAAGGAAGGGGCCCAGAGCACATGCTGTGGTTGAGCCCTGCACCCTCCGTATTCCTGGACGCAGTGTGTGATGCTGGACCTGCTGGGCACTGACTCTACAAATGTTGGTTGACAGCACACCTGACAGCAGGGCCTAGGAGCCTCCTGAGGGAAGCAGGTGCCGAGGTGGACAAGGCTGGCCGGTGACTGTGCCCAAGAGGCTGTTTCTTAGAGCTGGGTGGGATTTGAAATGCAGAGAGTCCTGGGCCAGACCCTCCAACCCCAGGACCTGCTCCTCAGACGTAAGGAACAGGAAGAGGAGACTTCCATTCAGAGAAGAAAGGAAGCCTTGAGGGACTTGCAGAGGGTGTGGGGTCTGGCTTTGCGAACAGGTGAGGTGGAGGGCGCTCCTGACAGTGCCAAAGGCTGCCTCGCATTGGTGGCGCCTCAGCAAGCCTCTGTGACAGAGCCGTGCCTGCTTCCCAGAGCTCTGGGAAAGACACGAGGGGCTGCATCACAGCTGAGAGGGAGGCAGGCCACTGGAGCTTGGAGAATTCCTAAGAACTCCCAGCACTGGCTGCTGAACTGTTCGCAAAGGCTGGAGATTTTGATAGACTGAATGGAAATGAGCAAAACCTGCATGATGCTAATGATGCTAATTATCCTATTATTTAGGTAGCCTTTCCCCTTGGGGAATGAAAATTGAGAAATACAGAGTTTTACACACACACGCATGTGCACATGAAGAGGAAGAGGAAGAAGAGGAAGAAGAAGAAGGAGAAATGTGTCAACTGAGGAACAAGAAGGACTGAAGTCTGACCTAGGCACTGCACGGCCTTAGTGCAATGCGCTGGGTCACCTGTGTCTCAGGAAGTATGGTGGGGCAAGCCTCAGAGGTCCAGGCCATCTAGTGGCTCCCAGGGCTCTGAGAGCTCATGTAATGTCACTAGGGCAGGGCTGGGTGGAGGTGGAATTTGAAATGTTCATTGCTGTTCTCCTCAACACCATTTACCATGAATTGTGAGGGCCAATACCTGTCTATTCTCTGAGGCATTTGTCTGAGGGAGGAAATAGTGATGGGGCTGATGTATGTGAGTGAACATGTACACATGTGTATGCATGTGTGTATGCATATACACTGTGCACATATAGGTAGATCAATAAAAAATAAAAGTATTTTTTTAAATACCTGTTTGTTCATGACAACATTTTCATGATATTCTTAGTAAGAATGGACCAAATAAAGAACCAAAATATTAAATACTTGAGTAGAATTTAAGATAGCAATTAGCAAAGTACACTAGAAGATAGGAACAATATAATATTTTGCAAATTCTGCAGATTCCATTACTATTTCACACATATTGGGGGAGTGCTGGGGATGGAAGTCGGGGCCTTGTGATTGCTAGGTGGGCACTTTACCACTGAGCTAAATCCCTAGCCCCTCACACATAATTTTTTGATTCTGACATCCCTGTGAAGTAGGTAAAGTATTTATAGCCCTATTTTAGGGGGGAGTAAACAGATTTAGAAAGTGTTTTAGTTCATTTTGGTTGTTATAACAAAGATACAATAAGTTGTAGACTGCTATTGCTTGTAGTTCTAGAGGGTGGAAGTTCATGATTAAGGCACCAACAGATGTGGGGTCTGGTGAGGGGTCACCTCCTGACTCATAGATGGTGACCTCTCCTGTGTCCTCACATGAGGAAGGGGCCAAGCAGCTCTCGGCTTTTTAAAAGGCCACTAACCCTATTCATGAGGGTTTCACCTCTGTGACCAGATCACCTCCCCAAAGGTCCCACCTGTAAAGCCATGACCTTGGGATTTGGGATTTAACATGAATGTTGAGAGGACACTGACATTTAGATCACTGCAGAGGGCAAAGTAACTTTCCCACAGTGAGTGGCAAGATCGGAGCACGAATCAAGGTCTTGAGGCTTAAAATCCCTTGTTTTTTAATGACACCAATGGTCGTTAACATTTTGTACCCTATATTTCCTTGTGTATGTTTTCTATAAAACATCATATATCTTATATTCATTACACACCTTAGAGTTCACCAACCATCCTATCAAAAAACTGTGTATAATTATAACAAAAATTGAAAGTTTGCTTTTTTTAATAATGAAATCATATAGAAATTTTATATGGCATTCACATGGTTGTGACCCGCATCTTTGTTTATGACATCCAGCACAACCCGGTGACGTACATTTTCCAAGGCTGTTATTGGGATCACATTCAAGTTGATGGCTTAGTTGTTATTCTGTCACCATGTTGCCTTCAACTTTCGTGACTACTGATGTCACTCAGCCCACCCACAGATCATTCAGGGGACTCATTTGGTGGTGTAGAAGAGAGTGGTGGAAACTCATGGAGAGCAGGGCTGGTGTGCAGGCATGGAGATGCGCTGCCAGGTCCCACTGGAGGGAGGATTCAGGGTGCTAGGCACTGGGAGTGTTGTATATGCTGATAGCCATTAGCAGGCAGCCCCCAGAAAGCTCCCTCCCACAAAATCAGGCCCTCATTCCTGGCTGACCCACATCCAGTAATTGATTATGGCCCCTAAGGCTTGTTTGACAGCTGATGGGCTTCTGGATCTCGCAGGCGCTAACCGCATCCGTGGATTAACCCACTGATGGGTGCATAGCTAAATGGAGCTCAGGAGGTGCAGGCTCGTTGAAAGCAGTAGGTCACGGGTGCATGACTCTGGGGACTACAATCATGATCCTTCCTCTTTGGCTCTCTCACCCTCTCTGCTTCCTGGCTTCTTTGAGGCAAACAGCTTTCCTCTCTCATGCCTTCCCGCCATGATGTTCTGCCTCACTGCAGGCCCAAACAATGGAACCCCTGATCATGGACTGAAATCATGAGTCAAACAAACCTTTCCTTCTTTAAGCTGTTTGTCTCAGGTATTTTGTTGTAGCAATGGAAAATTGACTAACATGCTAATCAAGGTGGAAATATAAAAAGCCCAGCTATTTTGTCCAAGGCAGGATGACCTGAAAGGCACTGGCTTCAGAGCTCCCTATGAAGCTGGCCGAGGCTGCAGGCCCTGTATCACAGCTGAATTTCTCCTCCTGCACACTCCAGCTCTGCTCTCTCCCTCCCAGATGCGTGGATCTAGGAGGCGTTCCCTATTTCATATCCAAATCCTGAACTCCTCCTCAGCGAAGACTTGGCCATCTTTCAAACTGCAGTAGTTGATGTGGCTATGCTTTCTTTTGGAACAGAGGCATTCAGTTTTTTTGTAAAGGGCCAAAGACTAAATATGTAAGATCTTGCTGTCCAGGTCTGCCTTCGTAGGGCGAAAGCAGCCATAGATCATATGTAAATAAACAAGCACAAATGTGTTTCTATAAAATTTTATTTACAAAAGTAGATGGTGGGCTGGGTTTTGTGGTACAGTTTGCTAGCGTTACTGGTTACTGAGAATTACTGATTAATTTTAGAGAACGGGAGAATCCTGGACAACGCTCAATAATTTCTTCATTCTCAATATTGCACAAGTTACAGAGCAGCTCATTCTTGTGCGTAGTCAGTGCTGGGTACTGGACAAAGCCAGTAAGACACTTTTAATGGAGCTAGCAGCCCACAAGTACGGTTTCAACATAAGACTAATTTATGATTTCATAAAAGAAGGTGGTTTTAGAAGCTGTCTTCTGCCCTGGTCAGGATTACTTCCCTTTTACCACTTTGGCATCCTATTGTTGGGATCCATGGAGATGGAGAAAGAGACTTCTAAAGGGGAAGGATGAAGTAGAGAAATGAGCATTATTGAGCAACCGTGGAGGCCAAGGTCCTTGGCAGAACTTTTGCAAATGTTATTCACTTAATTCTCACAGCACCAGTGGGTATTATTATCCCCATTGTATAGATGGGGAAATAGAGTCTGCAAGAAGGTAACGGATGTGTACTGGTTTGCAAAGCTCATAAGCAGCGGCATTTATTTCAAACTTGATTACGTGTGACTCCAAAACCTAAACCCTTTGCACTGGCCCAGGCTGAACTGTCAGGCATCTGGCTTTGGATGTAGATAGTTCCTGATTACTTCTGCCTAAAAGGCCTTGGCACAAGAAGCTGGATTCTGGCCCGAGTCCTGTGGCTCTCTTCCTGGGGTCACTGGAGGTCGAGTTTTCACATTCCTGCCATCAGCCAGCTCTGGGCTGGGGCATCTGATGAGCTGGATGTTTTTGATTCCTGTGCCGGGCCAAGCAGGGTTGGCTCAGGGCGTCCAACTTTCCAGCTCTCGTATAGGATCATGAACGAGCGTTTCCACCTCGTGCAGATGAGGACGGTGGGGCTCAGCACCAGACTCAGTCACCTTCCTTCTGTCAGGCAGCTGTCATCGCCCCCTAGGCCTTTCCCTCACAGCCTGTTGTCAGGAGGCTGGCCAGCTCCTTGAGGAGGTGCGAGAGGAAATTGAGAGGTTGGGGGCCGGAGGGGCTCATCCCATCACTAATCTCCCTTGCCCTGGGTCTGATGGAAATAACACTGCTCTGACGCCCGGAGACCTGGCGGTAGCTCAGGCTCAGTTGAATATTAGCAGTGTGGCCCTGGATGAGGCCCGTCATGTCTTTGAATCGCTCTTCTCACCCATGTGAGAAAGACTAAATTTCTCGCCTGCCTACCTGCCACACAGGCAGTTGTCAAAGGCCAGATGCCATGTAAAGAGAGCCCTGGAGAAGCAGGGCACTGTCCAGTGCCCCTCACATGTCAGCGCTGGTTCAAATCCCCCAGAGGGCCTATGAAAACACAGACTTCTGGGGCCACCCTCAGAGTTTTTAGTTCAGTAAATCTGGGGTGGGGCCCAGGAATATGCATTTCTAATAAGTTTCTTACTCATTCTTCAAGGCCCTTTTCAAATTTCTCTTTTATAAAACCTTCCTTTTTTTACTTTAAAGGATTAAAGAAAATTAGCTTCACTGGAAAATGTTTATCAGTATTAAATAAACCCCCAAAAGAAGTCTGGCATGCATTGCGTATGTCGGCTGACTGGAGGAGATAAACATGTTTGCCCTGATTTGAATATTACACAGTGCGTATATATACGGAAACATCGCATAGTATCCGATAAATCTGTATGATTTATATGACCTCATGTATTAGTCAAAAATAAATTTAAGTTTTTTAAAAATTAGCTTTAAGGAGGAATAATCGCTATACAAAAATTTGCACATTTTTAATGTGTATACCACTTTGAGTTTGGGCTTGTGCACACAGACATGATAGCATTCTCACAGTCAAGGTTCTAACTAAACTTCTAAAAGTGTGTGTGTGTGTGTGTGTGTGTGTGTGTGCGTGTGTGTGGGTGTGTGTTTGGAAAGAATATTTAGCATGGAATCTAACCTTTTCAGATATTTTAAAGCACACAGTAATTTACTGTTAGCTGTAGGCACTGTGTTGTACAGCAGATTTTTAGAAAATTTTCATCTGGCATAACAGAAATTTCATATGGCAGGAGCATTAAAGCCGCAATTCCCCATCTCCATCCCGTCACCTGCTGTCTCTCTTTCTATGAGTTTTGCCTGTTGTAGATAACTCCTACAGGTGGGACCATGCTGCAGTTGTCTTTCTGGCTTATTTTACTCATCATAATACTTTCTGGGTTGATCCAGGTTATTACAGATCTCAGGATTTGCTTCTTTTTAAGGCCGTGTGACATTTTATTCGATGCACATTCCATGTTTTCTTATAGAGCCTTCTCTAAGCACTGTAGCTCCAGCCGGTCTCTCTCTGAGCCTCTAGCTGTGTGTCCCAGTGTTTGTCCTCCTGAGCAAAGCTGTTCGTGAAGAGCACAGGGCTGCTGCCTGGAGCGCTGTCCTGGACAGGACACTGGAGCCACGTCCTTCCCGGAGCGGAGCGCCAGCATGCACCTGGAGCTGGCGGGTGGCGGAACATGTAACAGATACCTGTCGTCCTCCACTCGGAGGCTTCCTGATGTGTTTCATCACATTTTACATGTGTTGGGCTTATCTTTACAATTACATCGTACACTTCTTGATGACAAAACTGTATCTTTTACAGCTGTTTCTTCTGTTGGTACCGGATCTCGAGGAGATCACTCTGAGCTCCGTGAGCACAAGGCAGTGTCCTGATCATTCATAATAGTTAGAATTAGCGCAGGGGTGCTAGGCTATAGTTGTTGTCACAAATATTCTTTGTGCAATTAAATAATAATTTTCAAGCACTGGAAGGACGTCCCCTCAAGATTTTGTGCAATGTAATGACCACAGACACGATGCAGTTTGAAATTTAATCTGCACTGTTTAACACTTTCTCTGCCTCTTTTGTAAGTCTAGGCAATCAAGAAAGTCAGAAATCAGGCTTTGATTCCGTGTTTGGCAATTGCTCTGGTGTAAATATCCCCACTGGGCTGATGATCACCACGATGCCACTGAATACAGAGCTGAGGGGAAATGTGGGTGGCTCGCCCTCAGATAGTATTTCCAGCAGGCTGATCTAACAGGCATAAATAACCTCAAAGCACTAGTCATAAAAGAATTGGAAAGTGATGGGTTTTGAATTTTTACTGTCTTTGTTTTCAATACACAGCTGTTCCTCAACCTAGGATGGAGTTTTTGTCCTGATAAAACCGCCAGAAATTGAAAGCGTTTTTAAGTCTCAAATGCATTTAGTACCTCTAACTTCCTGAGCATTATAGTTTAGCCTACTCTGACTTAAATGTGCTCAGAACACTTACATTTCCCTACATCTGGGCAGAATCACCTAACACAGCCCATTTTATTGAAAATCATCGAAAGCCTAACTGTTGAATAGCTCATATAGTTTATTCAATACTGTACAGAAAGTGGAAAACTAAATGGTTGTATGGACATGCTTTCACACATGATACCATAAAGTCAAAATGTCTTAAATTAGATGTTATGTGTGGGATCCGAAATGCTCTTTGCCACCTCGTTCTCATTATGTTGAAGGCTTAGCTGGTAGCTGATGAGGTCTGAAAAGCTGAATGATCATGAAGCCTCTCACTCTACCAATTGCATTAATCCATGATGAGTTTGTAGTGCAGTGGGCCTCCTGGGAGATGGGACTTGACTGGTTGAGGCAGGTTACTGGGGGTGTGGCTTTGAAGGGTATATCTCGTCCCTGGTCCCTTCCCCTTGTGCTCTTTCCCTCTCTCTCTGGTTCCTGGCTGCCATGAGGTGAGCAGCTTTCCTCTGCCACATCCTTCTACCATGATGTTTCTGCCTTGCAGCCAGCTGACCATGGACTGAAACTTCTGAAACCATGAGCCAAAATTAACCTCTCCTCCTTTAAATTGCAGGTGTTCAGTATTTTGTCCCAGCAATGAATAATAAAGGCTTAACCTAAACTGGCCTAAGCCAGGAGGGACTATTTTGTGTCACAAATTTAAGGCCTGTGGAAGGCTTATGTGAGTTCAGGCCGGGTGTCATAAGGACCTGTTCTCTCTCCAGCTTTTTGATCCTCTGTATGGGGTCAGGGTGCTTGCCCTCAGGTCAGGCCTCATCCTTCATGGTTCCAGTAGGGAGGGTGAAAGCAAGTACTTGGCATCATTACTTTAATTGTGGACATGGTGGTCGGGAGACAGTAGGCTGCCCTTGGCCAGACTCACCCTACAACGGGGTAGACTCACTGTCACCCTCAGCACTGGGACTGTGAGTGGGAAGGGTTGATTCCTCTGAGGACCTTTCAGGCACAGTTTTGGGGGGTGAATGGCTGGAGCTAGCAGGCAAATGTCTGTGAAAAGATCCCCCATTCTGTGAGCAGAGGCGTCAGTTCCTGGTCTGGAGGGTTCTGATGTCAGTGCAGCCTGCCCAGAAACTCGATTGGGTCATTCGTTCTGTGCACACAGGGAAAAAGGAGAGGAAAGGCTGGAAAGCTTAGAGATAAATACCGTACAGCCCCTGTGGCTCCACATTTGGGGCCTTGTCCTCTTCCGGTGGAGAATGATAAGATGTTCCTGGGAATTTTGAGTCTTGGAGTTAAAAATTTGGCTGCTTCAATGGGAAGCTTGTGCCCAGCAATGAGAGCGCTAAGAAATGTCTTTGCTGGAGAGTGTTTTGCTGATACCAAAAGTGTCTTGCTGCGATGTGGTGTGAATTCCGGACTGCTCAGTCGCCACTCCAAAGATCTCTCATCTCTTCCTCAGGCCCAGAGAAGGCCTTTAGACTTGGTGGCTGGAGAGTTACGCAGGTGCTGAGAAAAACCATGTGCAACCTGGAGGGTTGCAAGCCCATGTCTCCACCATGAAATGTGGATGAAGTGGAAAGGACCTACCTGGGTTAGCAGCGGACGGACGTTGTTGCAGTATTTTGTATGAACTTCGGAAGAGGTGAAAGGGACAGAATCTTTGAAGAGAACCAGCTGTAGTTTGTCTGTTCCAGATTACTGGCTGGCTTGTCAGGGTCAGTCAGGGCCGTGGGTGAAGGAGAGAATGCCAGGCCTCCTGTCCAGCAGCCATTCCACTGCTCCCCTACACTCAGGGGTTGACAGGGCGCTGACCTCATGTTGCCTGCACTTTTTGTGCTTGTGTGTGTGGCGGGGCTGTAGGCATGGAGACCACCTGATGTGGGGATGATCACCTACATGCGCCAGCCCTGGGCCAGATGCTTCCAAACACACGCCCTCAACTGCTCTCAGTACCAGTCAGTCATCTTCACTTCACAGAAGACCAAACTGAGGCTCGGAGCCTACACTTCCACAAGGAAGAGAGGGGCAGAGCTCGACTCCAGGCCAGGTCTTTCTGACCTCAATGGCCGTGTCTGTTTCCTTCATCCCGCTGTGAGCGGCAAGTGCAGCTGCTGTTGGTCATATAATTCTTGCATGTGGTCATCACCAGCTATTCCTGGGTAGGGTGGTAACTCGTTCACAGCTGTACCCCCTGGTGGCTGGCGGTGGAAGCTGAAAAAAATAGAAGCTTACATACACTTTGTCAACACCCAGAATAAGCATTTTAATATGAGAAATCATAAGTGTAAATAAGGACAAAGGGGTAGAATAGATATTTTGTTTAAAAAAAAAAAGAGAGATAGTATTCAAAAGAGAGAACTAGCTAGGGAAAAGGGGGATAAAGAAGGTTAAAAGAAAAGTAAGATGAAAGGGGAAAAATGGTAAAGTGTAGCTACACTTGTTGCAAATAGGGAGGGGTGGGTGAATGGAAGGGAGAGGAGGGGAAGGGGGGAAGAGGGGGGGAAACCAAGATGTATCATGTACAGGTACAAAATAACCATGTTGATTATGATCAGTATGTATACAATGTACCAATGCATGTTCTTGGTAAAAATAATAAAAAAAAATTCCTACAGAACCTCAGAGCAATGAGATACTTTTTCTAGTCACTCACTGACTGCTATTCACACCGAGGGCTGTGTGATTTCAAAGCTGGTGGTCTCGTCATCATTTCGTATATCTTCTCTCTTGGCCTGCCCTGGTGCGGCTCTGTTTGTCTCCCAACGTGGTGGAGGGAGGCAGGTGGGGAAGGAGGGTGGAGTCGGGAGAGAAGCCGGGGGGTAGACCAAGTTGGATGCAAGCTCCTGCCTTGGTTGTAATTAGTGTTCTGCTCTATTTATTGAGATTTTTCTTCTTAGGATTTCATTTTTTCCCCAAATGGAGGGTTCCCCCTGTCCCAGGAATGATTTTTCATACAGAAAACATCATTTCAGAGGGTTCTTCAGCTTTGAAATATTTATGTTCAATTTATAAAAGTTATACCTTAAAATTCAATCAGCTAATCTTATTATTCTACATTTAGTAAATGTTGGCAATTATTTTTAAGGCATCCTTTGATTAATAATTGGGCCTATTTATAGACTTAAATGACTCTGAGCTCTTTAAACTGCACTTATTAATGGACTATTTTAACCTCATTTTAAGTCTTAACAAAATAAGCTTTCCCAACTCCTTAAGTAACTCATAAACTTAATAAAATAAACTTACATATATAGTGATTAAGTACTCTTAACTGTTCCAATGCTGTATATAAACAGTAAGAATATGCTTAAATATACAAATCTAAATGAATAACTCAATCACACATTTCAAACAGGAATTTTAAATGCAGGTATATTTTATTTTATTTTATTTTATTTTATTTTATTTTTTTTTTTTTTTTTTGTGGTGCCGGGGATCGAACTCAGGGCCTTGTGCTTGCAAGGCAAACACTCTAACCACTGAGCTAAATCCCCAGCCTGCAGGTATATTTTATTACACTCAAAATTCTCTTGGATATTATAAATACCTGTGCTACCAAATACGCAGATTCCTTCTCAATACATAAACATTAAACACTTTATTTTTAGTGCTTACCCACTAAAGAAATAGTGTGTTCATCCCACAGAATTTTGAGAGGATTCAGTGATTTTACCTGCCAATTTAGCCTTGTCAGTTCTGTTTACAGCCCATAGCAAGAACTTCATACCGTCACGAGTGGTTGGTGTTGCACACAGGGCCCTATACCCCAGTGTGGTCGCACAGCTGTACACTGGTGGCTTCTGTTCTGTTTGTTGGGCCCTGCATGGTGCAGGTTAACAAGAATTTAAGGTATTAATACTGATTACTTCCATTGCCATTCAGCCTCAGTTAGTTGTAGAATTCCACCTCCCAGTCAGACTTGCTACACAACAACTTGTTTTTACTTTTCTTTGTCTAGGATCTATTAATTTCTTTTGCATCTAGCTCCAGTGGCCTTTGACACTGGTGGAATTCTACCTTCTTTCCATATTCTTCCCAACCAGTAGGACCACACAGCTCATGCAGTTATTAAAATGATATCCGATTGCATCCTGCAAATCTCACAGCTTCTAAGGGAAGACTCCTGACAATTTTACAAAGGCTTCTATTGTTTAAAAAGATGTTTTTAAACATAACACTGACTGGTAGAATCTTCAAGGCTGGGAAGAAAGAACAAATATTTGGGGGGCACCTGCTATGAGCCAAGTGCTTTGTGTACATTATTTCATTTTGTTCTCCAACAACTCTGTTGGAATGTTTATTTTTATCCCCATATTCAGATGAGGAAGCTGAGGCCACATGGCTCACAAATGGCGGAGCTGAGACTAGGCTTTAAGGTTGTTCGCAAAATTCATGATTCTCCCTAGCACTATGCTGGCTTCCGTGGTCTTAAAGTTTCTGTTACTAGGCTCTCCGACCAAAGGCCGGTCTTATTGTTTCTTTACTCTGGCCACCTTAACTTTCTAGTTGCCTAATCTTTTCAGGAAACCAAGATGCAAAAACAACAGCAGTTCCTCAGCTCCCTTCTCTCATATTCTTTGAGCCTCCAAAGAATCTTGCTAGGACTTCCAAAGCTTTTCATAATAACTGGACATCCAGAGAAAGACCCAAGGTAAGTGTTGACCCACGTGCTGGGCTCAACACCCAGGGTGACAAGAGGATGGCTGAGCTCATTTTGGTTTTGGTTGCTCCCCAGTACCACTCTCAGACATTTGCGCTTTCTTTCCTTTCGAGGAAGCACTTCAACTGTGGAAACTTGAGAATTTTCTGCCTCCCATTCTCCTCTGCCTACTTTTCTGTTTGCCCAGCTGAGATTGCTCTCTCTGCCTACTCTCGGCGTGTCTCAGTATCATACCTTCCTTGCCAAGGCAGAACCTGAGGGCCTCAGGCTATAAAGGTTGGGCCACCTGGGATAAAGTCCCTGGTGCACAGGCTGGCTGACTGTGCTTTTGCTCACCCAGAGTGATCGTCCAAGAGGAAAGAGAGTATCTGACTCTGGAAAGCTGGATTCATTCATAGACATTGACTGTCCCCCTTGCTGGGGATAGGTGGGGGTTGGGACAGACCAGCGGGGTGGACTGACTTCCAGCAGAGCTAGCAGCTTGCAAAGGACACCTGAAATGAAAATCCACCGTCAGCCCACAGGGGACTGGAGCCAGAACCAAGAGATGTGGGGACTGAGGTCGAGCACATATGGCTAAAATACTGTCGGGAACTTC
>PVJO010026161.1:0-21276 GCA_004026905.1 Hystrix cristata
GGTAGCATTAGTTAATAGCGGTATATTATATGGCATATTTCAAAACTATTAATAGCAAGCCAGGTGTGGTGGTGCACACCTGCCGTCCCAGCACTCGGGAGGCTGAGGCAGGAGGATTGCTGCGAGTTGGAGGCCAGCCTGCACCACACAGTGAGTTGAAGATCGTCTTGGGCTACATATCGACATCCATCTCAGAAAAAAAGAAAAAATACTAATAGCCACAAAGTAGAGACAACCTCCCACTTCATCAGCTGGTGAGTGGATACAGAGAATGTGTTACACATACAACATGGAATACTATTCACCCATAAAAAAGAGGCGGTTCCAGCCAGGCTTAGTGGCACACACCTATAATCACAGCTATTTGGGAGGCTGAGGCATGAGGATGGCAAGTTCCAGGCCAGTCTGGGCGATGTAGCAAGAGCCCATTTGTAAATAAAGTAGAAAGGGCTGGAGTTGCAGCTCAGTGCGAGAGCATGCGCCTGGCGAGCACAAAGCCCTGAGTTCCGTCCCCGGTACAGCAAAACTAACAACCACCATAATAACAAAGTCCCGTCCCCTGCGAGAATACACATGGCTGCATATATCATATATGAACCCAGGTCACCCAGACACGGAAATGCAAGCCCTGCCCGGCTTCGCGCCAGCGTGCAATCGAAACACACCAGTTGTGCGGAAGTAGCCAGGAGAGGGATGGTGGGAGGGACGGAAAGGCGGCGGCAAGAGGGGCCAGAGCTGTGAGATGCAAATGTGCAGACGTGTGACGCAAGACACACGGACTCCGGTTCGTCGCGGTGCGTGAGGTACTGGGCGTGTGCTGAGGATGCAGATGGCGTCGTGGCATTTGCACAAGGCCCCGGGCCGATCTCGGGGCGACGCACGATCCGTTTTGATTTGCACAAAGTCACAAGCGACCAGGCGCATGTGCCTGGTTGGTGCAGTCGCCCGGGACGCCAGCTGCCTCTTCAGCATCTCAGAACAAACTCCTGGCAGAGGGCGCCATCCAGCAGCACCCCAGTCGCCTCCTGCCGGTGCCTCCCACCATTACGGCAGCCTCCTGGGCAGGACCAGAAATCCCCAGGAAAAAAGGGCAAAACCCGGCTCCCTCCCCCCAGTGCACGGCCGCATCCGATTTGCACGTCCGATTTGCACGTCCGAGTGCCGAATCGCACACCTCGGGCAGGCGGCTCACCCAGAAGCGTCACCGCAAGGTGGCCGGAGGCCGGAGCATCCAACACAAATGTTACCTTGAGTATTGAGCGTTTCTTCTTTTATTCTCCTCACGGCTTCTTGGGCTTTGTCTATGTTATTTCCAGCTGAAAAGAAAAGAAAACAGAGTGAGCTCACCCGGAAGTTATTGCAAAAGAAATAAATCCATCAAGAAATGTTCCAGGAGGAAAAGAGGAATTCATAGCCTGCTGTGACTGGCTCTCTGTTCTGCTAGAATGAAGCCAAACAGACATTGTGTCTGTGGTGAGACTGCTCAGAGGAACCAAGAAATGGGAGCAACCAAAGAGCCCATCAATACACAGGGCATAAAAAAAAATACACGTATGTTGCATATACACAGTGGAATACTATGCAGCCAGAAAGAAGGAGGAATCCTGTCATTTGGGAGAACACAGGCGAGCCCAGAACATTATGCTGAGTGAAACAAGCCAGATGTGGAAAGAAAACACTCATGGATCTTGCTGCTGAGTGGACTCTAATCCAATTAAACTCATAGCAAAGCGCAGACGGGGGGCTATGGATAAGAGAGATGTGGATGAAAGCCCAGGCCAGCCTTGAACTTGTAGCGATCCTCCCGCCTCAGCCTTCTGGGCTTCGGGATGACACATGCCTGACTGCATTTAACTGCACACAGATAGCCCCGATTCCTGCAGCTCCTACCACTGAACGAGATTGATCAGAGAGAAACAACATTATTTCCATCTACTTAGAAAAATTTTGAGCTCGAACCAGGGTCACCAAAACACGGTCGTCAAGCCAAATCTGGCATCAGCCCGTAATAAAGAAAAAATAAGTTTCAGTGGTGCGTATGGTAATCCCAGCACGGCTGGAGGCTGAGGCAGGAGGGCGGCAAGTCGGAGCCCAGCGTGAGCAATTTAGTGAGGTAGTGAGACCCTGTCACAAAATAAAGCAGAAAAAAGGGCCAGGGACGGAGCTTGGCATGAAGTGAAGGCTCTGGGCTCAAGCTCATGCATCGCATAAATAGAAATAATAATAATATTAATAATATTTGTATGGCATCCAGGAATGCCCATACCAGCCTCTCATGTAAAGTTTAGACGGTGTGTGAAGAAAATGGTGAGAAAATGATATCAATCAAAACAATTATTTTGGAGCAATAAGACCTAAGAAAATGTGAGCGGTTGGGAAAGTGAGTAACACGTATCCACAGCAATGCTGACGGCTGCCGTCGGGCTGCGGTTAAATTCTTCAGCGAGTACTCGGTTCTGCAGCTTTTCCCTCAGAAAGTGCGAATCCCAAGTTGCGAAACGCAGGCCGGGGCTGGGGGCACAGGCTGTGAGCCCAACACTCACTCGGGGAGGCTGAGGCAGGAGGCTCACTGCGGCCAGCCGGAAGCCAGCCTCAGCCACGTAGTGGGTTCAAGGCCAGCCGGGGCTACACCGCGAGACCCTGTCTCAAAAACAAACAAAAAGAAAACAAAAAGAAACAGACCCGAATCACATGGAATATAAAATAATACCAAATTATGCTTCAGTACTGAGGCAAAATAAGCAAAATGTAAGTTCGTGTTCCAATTCCTGGTATTTTTCACTTTTTGAATGTCCACTGTTACAAGCTTTCTGTCTCTCACCGTCTTTTTACTACGTAAATCAATTACTTGCACACACACAGAAATGAGCAACTGTGTATCTCCCTTTAGGCATAAAATCTAGCAAACTCCGCAGGACGCCGTGGCACATGCCTGTCATCTTGGCATTCTGGGAGGCTGAGGCAGGAAGATCCCAAGTTGAAACCAATCTCAGGCAGCTGAGCGACGCGGTTCACTCCCCCCGACTGCATAAATAGGTAAGTTGAACAAGGAAACGCGGGAATCATCACCTATGAGCACATGCATGCCGAGCCTGGCCAGGCGCCTCGCCGTGGCGTAGCCGATGCCCTCCGCCCCGCCGGTCACCACGGCCACACGACGCGGCTGGGGGGGGAAAGCTGAGGAAGGAAAAGGAGAAGAGGAATCAAAACACATTCTGCTTTTACTTTGCTTTTGTTTTGCTGTATTTTGCGGGGCTGGACAGGGTCCTATACACTGAGCTCTGTCCCCAGCTTTTTATTTTTCATTTTGAGACCAGCTCTCGCGAAGACTCGAACTCGAGACCCTCCTGCCTCAGCCTCCCAGAGTGCTGGGATGACCACCTCACCCAGCCCGAGTGAGGTTTGAGGCAGAGTGTAGACCTGTCAGCGTCTTCTACAGACAGACGCCAGCCCGACCGGAGTGACGGCGTCTCACAAAGCCGGCGCGGAGGTGCGCACCTGCTATCCCAGCACTCTGGGAGGCTGAGGCAGGAGGGTCTCAAGTCTCAGCCCACAAGATCCTGTCTCAGAATAAAAAACAACGAGGGCCGGGGAAGGAGCTGGGTGCGAAGGCCCGGGTGCCATCCCAGGATCACATCGTAAAGGCTGATGGAGACGCGGGTTTAGCAGGCAGTTAATAAATTTGTGGTTTACGACGCGTTGCACACTCGTGACCTGCACGGCTCTGCTAGAGACGGCTGATTTTCACGCATATTTGGAAGGTTTTGGTTAAAATGCGAAGTCCACGCTGCTGCGGCCTTCGCTCTTTCTGGGGTGTGGACGCCTGACCCTGTTCGGAGTCGGGGTCTCGGCAGCTGATGAGAGCGATGTGGACAGCAAACGGCGTATTCGATGCTGGTGTATTCAATACTAATTTGGATGACGCAGCATCAGATTTTCAGAGTACCAGATGACGACATATATGCACTTTTCTCAGTCTGCACATTTCATCTCCACGGTCAGGATATGCATCTCCTTGGCGTGGTGACTGCCCGTCACCCCGCGCGAGCCTCTTGACACAAAACATCTTTCTCCAGAAAACCTCCCCCCAGAAATCTACCAAACACGCACACGTTTCTACACGGGAGCAGACTTCCCGGTCACCCTCCTGACCGTGTTGTAGAGACACACACATGCGCAGTGAAGGATGGAAAACGCTGCAGACAGTGTCACAGGATGGATGTGTAGAGACATACTTGTTTTATTCAGGTTTTTTGTTTAAAAAAACAAAGCAAAAACAAAACAACGGCTTCACCCTGAGGTACCCCCCAGCCCTTTTTATTTTTATTTTTAATTTTTATGCCACGCTGGGGATTGAACCCCGAGCCGTCACACCAAGCTACATCCTCAGGCTTTTTTTAATATTTGACTTTGAGACAGGGTCTCCCTAAGTTACTAAGTTGCCCGGGCTGAGCGACGACTCGGGATCCTCCTGCCTCAGCCTCCCACAGCGCTGGACTCATAGGTGTGTGCCACTTTTTATTTTTTAAACCAGCTTATTTTTTAAATGGAAATATATTTATTCAAATGCTGATTATACAGACACACATTCCTCAGTCCTAAAGCAAAACTTCCTCATCAAAAAAGTAGGATAAAACATTCCTGGTGGAGTTTAGATGTACCTCAAAACATGTGTTCTGCTCGCTGATGCTGCTCCATCTTGGCTGCCTCAGTGTCCTGAATGGACTCAAAATGTTGACCTTTCCTGTTCATTTTGACCTTGGGGCAGAGCCAGGAGCCGCACGGTGCTGGATCTGCTGACTACGGTGGATGAGGACTCAGTGTTGTGTGTCTACGAGCCGCCTTTCCGCTAGACGGTGCTAGGCAGCAGCAGTCACCGTGTTTTTGATCACACCTGCAGAAGACCCTGAGGAGGGAGGACGCCAGAGCTGCTGCAGAAAGCGGCCGGACGTGGGATGAGTGTGTGCAAAGCTGGGGGGATCCTGAGGCGGAATGGGGCCACTTATCTTTTACTGTAATAAATTAAAAAAAAATACACATTCACCACATTTTTGATGCAGCACTCTGGGCAATTTAGTGACTTAGCGAGACCCTGTCTCCAAATAAAACTAGAAAAGGCTGCAGGCGGCGCTCGGTGCCAAGCCCCGTGCGCCATCTTGGCGCCATCTCGGTGCCGCAGGAAAGAAGAGAAAGTGATAAATAATAAGTTGTAACAATGTTGCTGCCTCCTGCCTGGGCAGCCGCAGCCTGGTATGTTTGGCTGCCAGAGGAAACTGGTTTTCACAGCGGTGCTGGGGGAGACTTTTGAAAAAACAAAACAGAAGAAGAAAAAGAATTCATAAGTGGCTGGCATGGACCGGTGGTCCCAGCTACTCAGGAGGCTGAGGCAGGAGGATCACTTGAGCCCGGGGGTTGCACATCCAGACTGAGCAGCACAGGAAGACTCCGAGTCTTAAAAATAACAGAAGAAAGAAAAGAAAAGAAAAAGAGAAAACAGAGAAAGAGGGAAAAAAGAGAGGAGACAAGGAGGCAGGAGAGGAGAAGAGAGAGAAAAAAGGATAGAGAAACAGAATGAACAGCTTCAGCGGCCCAGAGACCCTCCTGCCTCAGCCCCCCGGGGTGGTAGTGCTGTTCCCCCAAACAGCCGTCCACGCTGTCTCAGCCGCACAGGTGACAGCTACTCGGGAGGCTGAGGCAGGACGGTGGCTGGAGCCGGGAGGTTGAGATCAGTCAACACAGAAAAGCGCAGGGAAAGGGAAGAGGGAGGGAGGGGGAAGGGCGGCAAAACAGGAAAGTCCACGATTTCCACCTCGCACACAGAAACCTCACACACGCATGTGCACACACACATACACACAAACGTGTGTGCGCTCCTGGATAAAAGCTTTCCAGAAAATCCCACGAATGTCTTAGTCCACTACTCGGGGGGCTGAGGCAGGAGGATCTCCAAAGTTTCACTGTTTCCCTCAAAAACCAGAGTGACTCTCCCAGAAATGAGCCTGCCTGGGGGGAAAGAAAAGCAATTTTTTTTTGATCTGTATTTTGGAAGCAGCGTCTCGCCATGTAGTCCAAGCTGACCTTGAACTTGCCACACAGCCCAGGCTGACCTCGAAAGCACAGTGATCCTCCTGCCTCAGCCTCCCATGATCGCATTCGTGAGCCTTCCACTGGGACAAGACCTGGAGGCTCACTGCCAGCTCCCGTCCCTAAAGGAAGCACTCGGAGAGACGCTCAGTGTGAGGGACACAGAGGGGCGGGACTCCTGGCGATGTGTTATTTACTGTTAATAAATTTTTAAAAACTTAAGCATTCAGAATACATTTTGATGGCACCTCCCAGAAAACAGCAGGCGTCAGTGAGGATGCGGATAACGTGGGGCCTCCCGCCACCGCTGCTGGACACGCACAATGGTGCAGACGCTTCGGAAAAGACTCCGGCAGAAGGCTAAATACGGACTCACGCCTGACCCAGGAATTCCTCACCGAGGAAAAAATCCCCAAGAAAACCGAAAACAAGAGACTACTTGAAACAGCTGAGCGTGAATGTTCATCGCAACATCGTCCGTAACGGCTAAAACGTAAGAATGATACAAACAGCCATCGGTGAAGGGACAGAAGGTAGAATGGTCACACGACGGAATAGTACACAGCCATGAAAAGTGAATAAAATACTGCAGTGGGGACAGAGCTCAACGGGAGGACTAGGAAAGTAGCTCAGGGGTAGAGCACTTTCCCGGCAAGTACAAAGTCCCGGAGTTGAGCAAGTGGCTGACTTTGCTTTTTTTTGATTCAGGATCTCACTATGTAGGCTGGCCTCAAACTCCTGGCAATCCTCCTGCCTCAGCCTCCTGAGTGCTGGGATGACAGGCATGCATCGCTAGCCCCAGCTTGTGCAATTTATTATAGCGACAGATGATGAACTGAAGCACACTCGGAGTGGGTCACAAGGTCCAGAAGACGCCGTGGCTCAGCCCCAGGGAAGAATGGCTGTGGGACCGGCACTCAGTGCCCACAGGCTTTTGGGGAGCAGGACCTGGCTTCCTGGAAGATGATTTCTCTGCGAGTGAAGGGGATGGGGCGGTTTCTAGATGCCTCAAAGTTGCATGTGCGCTTGATCCCTCACGGGCACAGTTCACCGTAGGTTTAACCTCCATCGAGGACCTAATACCTCTAGGGATGGGACCACAGGAGGACTCAGGAGGTGATGCGAGCCACAGGGTTTGGATCCAGGGGAAACAGAGTCAAGGTTTCAAAGAGACAGCTACACAGCCGTGTTCACAAAAGCCAAGAGGTGGAACCAACATACGTGTCTACCCATGAAATAGATAAAGGAAATGCAGTGCATTTACGTCGTGGAATACTATGCAGCCATGAAAAACACGGGGTCCTAGCACAGTGAGAGGTTGGACGAGGGGAGTTCTTGGCACAAAAACATGGTGAGCATTTCAGACCACACACATGAATTACCCAGATGTAATCATCCCACCACGCACAGATGCGTAGAAGCAACATGTGCTCGTGAAAAAACAAAACAAAACAAAAAACCCTCGCAATATCGCATTTTGATTTTTTAAAAAGTAAATTTCCAGCAGAACTTGGTGGAGCACAGCAGTCATCCAAGCGCTCAGGGAGGCTGAGGCAGGAGGGTTGCAAGTTTGAACCCAGCCAGGGCAACTGAGTGAACCTAGCAAGACCCTGTCTCAAAATCAAAAATAAAAAGGAGCTGGGGATGCAGCTCAGTGCAGAGGCCCTGGGCTCAATCGCCAACACCACAAAAGAAAAGAAAAGGAAAAAAAAGAAGAACAACAATGAAAGAAAGAAAAAGAAAAAAACTGCCAGTTTGTATTTCTAGGCAGAATGCAAAAAGAGTCCCCATTAGCAAGACAGCTGCAAACTACGTGACATTATCTTGTCTGAATTCCTCAATTCAGCAGTTTATATACAACGACCCTTATATGAACTTAGATGGCTGTAAATTGCTAAGAAAAGGAATCTTGCCGGGCATAGTGGCACATGTGTATAATCCCAGCACTCGGGAGGCTGAGGCGGGAGGATCACTGTGAGTTGGAGGCCAGCTGGGACTACATAGCGAGACTCTGTACTAAAAAGAAAGAAAAGCAAAGGACCCTCCGTACACATATAGATGCCACAAACGGAATACTACTCGGGTGCAAAGAAGGATAAACATGAGACATTTGTAGGACAGTGGATGCACCTGGAAAATATAACGTGAGCGAAATAAATCAGACACCCTTCGACTAAAGCCAACAACAAATAAGAGCAAAATAAAGGATGGACAGAAGGAAGCAGGGAGCCAGGACTTTTGCAAAGGGGAAGGGGACCGAGAAATGGAGGGAGAAGGGAGCAGAGGGGACTCAGAAGAATTAAGATGTGTTTTTCCACACACCAACTCCACACGAGGAATGTAAACATTTTATGTCACAAGTAAGAAAGTAACAATAACAATAAAAGTGGGCGAAGGGTATCTAGAAATGGAGCATGGGATGTGGGTGGGGAGGGAAGGGTCTCTTTAATCATGACTTACTCCTATTTTCTTCTTTCTTCCTTCTTTATTTGCGGTAGTGGATTCGAACTCAGGGCCTTTACACTCAGCTCCATCTCCAAGCCTCTTTTTTTGAAATTTTGAGATGGGGTCTCCCTCAGTCGCTAGATTGCCCAGGCTGAGCTTGACCTTGGTATCCTCCTGCCTCAGCTTCCCCGGTAGCTGGGATTGCAAAAATGCACCACTACACTTGGCCTCTTTGGTTTTGTTTTTCCCTATTCTTTTATGTTTTCTTTAATAAGCAATTCTGAGAAGACACTAACGTCAAAGGCTGTTGTGAAAAATTCTCACATAAATGATGGAATTAGTGGGACAAAATGTTGCCTGTCTCACGTCAGGAAAGCGAAAGAGAGGCGCAGAGAGGCGGTTTTTCAAACCAAGCCGCCTCGGTGGGTTCAGATCAGTGACTTTGCAGAGAATGAAAGCAAAGCAGAGATCAGTCCCGGGGCCGTCCACCCGGTTTGCTCCTGTTTGCTAAGAGCCACAAGCTCACAATGCTGTTCACGTGCTGTAAAGAAAAATGACAGGAGGCCACCCACAGACCTGCACAAAGCTCTAAATGTCCCAAGCACGGGTGTGCAAAGATCCTCACAGTGACGTTCCCGTTGCCTGGGTCCTAAAAAGATCCCCAAGTCACCCGGTTTGCGTCTAGAGTGTCCCCCAAAGGGACTGTATCAAAGACCTGCACACAAGCCCCTAGTGCTATTGGGAGGTTGTGGGGCCTTTAAGAGGCAGGGCCTAGTGGGAGGAAATGATGTCATGTGGGCGTGGTCAGGCGAGAGGAAGTGAGGTCATGGGGGCGTGGCCTGGAAGAGTATATTAGAACCCTGGTCTCCCTTCTGTCTTTGCTTTCTGGTCTCCCTAATGTTAGCATCTTCTCTCGTCCACACCCGTCTGCCATGATTTTCCTGCCTTGGAGCAGTCCGCCATGGACTGGACCCTCCGAGACCATGAGTCACTCAGGCTCTCTGTCTCTGTCTGTCTGTCTGTCTGTCTGTCTGTCTCTCTCTCTGTGTTTCCCAGCTGCCATGATGTGAGCATCTTTCCTTCTCCACACCCCTCTGCCATGATGTTCCTGCCTTGGAGCAGCCCACCATGGACTGGACCCTCTGAAACCATGAGTCACTCAGGCTCTGGCTCGCTCTCTCTCACGCTCTCTCCTTCCTGGCTGCCATGTTGTGAACATCATTCCTCCTGCACACCCATCTGCCATGATGTTCCTGCCTTGGAGCAGCCCGCCATGGACCGGACCCTCCGAGACCATGAAGTAAAGTAAACCTCTTCTCATTTAAGCTGCTGTCTCAAGTGTTTTGTTCCAAGGAGGGAAAGATGAATAACACCACCAATCAATGATTTTCCTATTATTCTGTCTCCCCATCCCACCTCCCCAGGAGGGTAACCTGAAAATGGCCAGTCGGCTTTACGGTACTTTTTATTGTTTTATATTTATTTCTTTATTTATTTTTGCGCTACTGGGACTGGAACCCTGAGCCTTCACACTGAGCTACATCTCCACTCCTTTTAGCATTATCGACAGTAGTATTTATTTTGACATAAGATCTCACTAACTTGCCCAGGCTGGGCTCCAATTTACAGTCCTCCTGCCTCAGCCTCCCAGAGTACTGGGATTACAGGTGGGCACCATCAGGCCCAACTAGTTCTGCTTTCTTCAACCCTCCTTTCTTTAAAACCACCTTCCCGTGGTCAGCTCACGGGAGTACTTGCCCTAGTTCATGGAATGGGCTGGAGTGCGGCCGATCCCACAGCCAGCAAGGAGGCCAATTAAGATCTTGAAAAGAAAGAGCTTCGTCATTTTCTTCATAAAGAGTGTGTATGACAGAGTCCACCAAAAAAGCGTACACATCAGAAAAACAAAAGCTTGTCTGAGTAATTTAATTCTAAATTTATTGAGACATCACGAGATTAATAGAAGTGACCTCTGGCCTCTACAATTACAAGAAGTGCTCAAACCGGCAGCCGTCAGCTTACAGACATTTATTAGGACGGCAAACTGCTGAAGTGTCTCCACATGTTTTTGGCGGACTCTCTCTTTCTTTCTCTCTCTCCCTCCCTCGTCTTCTCTCCATCTCCCCCCTCCCTTCCTCTCTCTCTTGCTACATATATATATACCTTATGAGATATATGTCACTCATATGTATGTCTATTACATATGCAAATACATACATGTCTGTAAGGTGCTGGGAATTATATACACACACAAATATATGCATACTGTGATATATACATTTATACACATGTATATACACCTATATGCAAATACACATGTGTGTACTATTGAGAATTATACTTATATGTATACACATATACCTGGTCTGATACACATGCATATGTACTGTGACATATATATTACACATGCATCCATATATAATACATACATATGTGCATGGTACTAGGAATTATCTACACATATGCACACACATATACATACTGTGACATAGATAATGATCTATTCATTTATACACACATGTATATGTCTATGTACAAATACACACATATTTGTATACACCTATGTACAAATATACACATATGCATGTGTAGTACTAGGAATTATATGGATAGGCATACACATATACATATTGTGTACATATATACTGTAATATATACATTCACACATATACAAATTACATGTATGTGTATGTGACATACTGGGAATCATATATATGTAGGCACATGTACATACTGCGATTATATATATATACTGATGTATACATTTACATATGCTAATTTTCATCTACATACAAACATACATATGTGTGTCATACTGAGAATTATGCTCATAAACATACTATAATTTTATATATAGTGATATGTATAACTTATGCACAGACATATACACATCTGTATACAAATACACATTAATATGTATGTGTTGTACTAGGAATTACATAAATATGCACACACATATACATAGTGATACATATATACAGTATCATGTATACATTTATGCACACATATATACATCTATAGTCAAAATCAGATTGATATGTATGTGTGTAGTACTGGGAATTTATGTGTGCATACATACAATACACATGCTATGATACATATGTGTATATCATGTGTATACTGTGAGATATACGTTACACACACATACATGTACAAATATACACCTACATATGTGTGGTACTAGGAATTATATAAATATGTGCACCCATACACATAATGTGATATATAGAGAGACATATAAATACTGTGAAATATATATTTACACACATATACACATCTTTATACAAATGCACATTAATATGTGTGTGTGGCCCTGGGAATTATATCTATGCATGCACACATGTAGACATAATGTAATAAACATATAAATACTTTGAGATATATATATTTATACAGATACACATCTACACACGAATGCATATTCGTATGTGTGTGTGGTCCTGGGATTATATCTGTTTACACACATATACAAACTGTGATAAATACATGTGTGTATGCAGGTAGACGCATGATACATATATATGGTGATGTGTAAATTTGCACACACACATACGCCTGTCTGTAAATACACATTAATACCTGTGTGTGGACTGGGAATTGTGTCTGTAGGCACACACATGCTCACAGTGATGCACACGTATGCACACACGCATACGCCTGCCCATCATGCCAGCCAGCTCTCTCCCACCGAGCTGCACTTCAGCCCGTATAATCGGTTTATGTTTCTGATCGAGTGACCAAAAGGACCTGAGGAGAAAGACGCTGTTTGATGACCCAAAGCGGCGTGCGATCCACACACGTGACTCGGGGCGCGTGAAGTCTGCTTGGACCGCGCTCGTCTGCGCCTTCCCGGGCCGCGTGTGAAGCGGCAGCTGAGACAGACGGGGCCTGGAGGGAAACCGAGTCACTTCCTTGGCGCCCCGTGGGGACCCCGGCTCGGGACGCCCCGCCGTGTCTGTGTGGCACACCGAGAAGGCCAAGCGAGGCCTGCGCACGAGACACGACCAAACCTGGAGACTTGCCCGTCCGGGTGCAACATCACGCCAAGGTCAGCTCAAGGTCAATTCAAGGTCAGCTCAGCATCACTGCGGGCAGCACAGTTCGCACAGAGCGGTGGACGCGCTGTGCTGCGCATGGCCACACTCCAGGGACGCTGGCCACTCGGAGGCCCCGCGGTGTCCCGGGTGTTGTGCGAAAACTCGCCAGCCTCAGGCGCCCCAGAAAGACCCTCTCGGGGAGTCCGGCCCCCTACTCCCACTTCCCACTGCTCTGCTCCTCCCTCCTCCTCCTTCTCTTCTTCGCACAAAGTCCAGGAGCGACTCGGGCGTCGCCAAGGGGAAGTGGGCCGCCCTGCCCAGCGCCTGCCTCCCCGTCACAGGCACGACCCTACACGCAACGCCGCGCGGCACCCGCCACCCCCCGGCACTCGCTGCGCCCACACGCGGCCCGAGTCTGCACCCCAAGCAGCTCCGCCCAGGACAGACATGGTCCCGGCAACGGTGCAGGGCACGAGTCTTCGTGAGAAACTCCTGTGCTCGGGCGCGATGCTGCACGCCCGTCATCTCAGCAGTTGGGAGGCTGAGGCAGGAGGGTCGCCGTGAGCCGGAGGCCAGCCTGGGCTACCTAGTGAGCTCAACAGCAGCTTGGACAGCACAGTGAGTGAGTTTATTCTTTAAACTCTCTTCTGTGAGACACCCGAAGTATAAATAATTTAAAGAATGAAAGAAAAGATACACGGCAGGAAATAGGGCAGTAGGTCTTTTGCAATCGGGAAGGGTCTCTTGAGATGGAGACACAGGAGGGGACACGCATGAAGAAAGAATTAAACTGTCTGCCATCCATGCACCGACTCCCTACACCAAATGATCACAGCACTCGGGAGGCTGAGGCAGGGGGATCGCCGTGGGTTTCAGGGCTCCATAGTGAGTTCAAGGCCAGCCTGGACTACATAGCAAGACCCTGTCTCAAAAAACCAAAAACAGAAATAAAAAAAGAAAGAAAGAAAAACTCGAGGGCCCGGAAGGTCCTTCAGGGAAATCCTGGATAGGTTTCTCCACTCCCAAGAAACATGAATACGTCTAGAGTATCATCAAGAAATCAAATAAGACCAAACGCTGGACAAGATGTAGGGGAAAAAGGCACCTTTCTACATTCTTGGTGGGAATGTAAATAGTACAAACACCGTGTGGCGATGCCTCCAAACACTTAAACTAGAGATTCCACTTGCCCCAATTGTTTCCCTTCCAGGTAGTTTCCCAGGAGTTTAGACATCACATTAGAGTGACCCGTGCACAGCCACATTTACAGCCTGCGTGTCCATAAAGAGATAAAAGATAAACTCTGGAATTCACATGCAGCGGAGTACTACGCAGCCACGAAGATGTCTGCTTTCCACAGGGGCAAAAATCCTCTCGCAAGGTCAGACGCTGGCAGAAATGAAAGACGACACAAGTTTAAATGAGGCAGACACGTTCGTTAGGAGCTCGTTTATTTTTTCAGTTTATTGAACAAAAGTCAAATTTTAAAGCATTACGTAAAGACAAGGGAAAGGAGAGACAATTGCTAGCGATCACGGATTTGAAAACAAAACGAGAGAGAGACGTCGAGAGGCAGCTGACTGGGGCATCCACGTACCCCGGGAGCTGCAGAAATACCCCAAGCTGGCCCCCAACTTGAGATTCTCCTGCCTCAGCCTCCCAGAGTGCTGGGACATGTCCTTACTTTAAAAAGAAAAGCAGGTTTGCGTATGTTGTTTCCCTCGGGGGAACCCGAAGATAAAATCTTGCATTTTTGAAGCAAGCGTCTGTGCCTGTAACATGTCCTGTGCAAAGTGCGTCCCTGCTCCACGTCCCCATCTTCCCCAAACTGACTTCTCCTTACTGTGTGTGACGCGGCCGTCCAAGAGCCATTGAGGCTTCTGGGCAAAAGAAGCTGCGGTTTTCCCAAATCAAAACATAGCGCGGCATGCGGGACGCTGTCTTCCGGTCTCCCCCAATTCCCCAAGCGCCCCCCGCGAAGTTCCCTTGCCAGGAAGGTATCATTTTGAAAAGTAAGTACTCGAGAATCCTGGGCTTTTTATTTTGTGTTTTTTAGGTTTTTGTTTTTGAGACAGCGTCTCACTGTGTATTCCAGGCTGCTCTTGCACCCGCCATGTAGCCAGGCCGGCCTCAAACTCACGGACATCCTCCCGCCTCAGCCTCCCGAGGGCTGGGATGACAGGCGTGCGTCACGACTTGGATCGCACACAGGGGTTCGCGCCAAGCCCTGCGGCCCCTGATCCCCTCGGGGAGCCACTTCTCTGGCCTGTGTGGGCAGGACACGGGCAGCCGCCACGGCCGGGCTGTCTGCTGGGCTCCAACACGCCTCGCTGTCTTGTCCCTGTTGGAGGCCGCCGACGCCCTCCGGCACCCCGAGTCCCTAGGGGAGGCCGGTGTCCCTCACCCCGAAGAAGCCGCCGGCCAGGGCGTCCCCCGCGGGGAGCGCGTGCTCCTGGTCCAAGCCCCACTCGCCCTCGTCCTGGTCCTCCGGCTCGGGGTCCGCCCCGCCGCCGGCCCGCGAGTTCTCGTAGAGGAAGATCTGCTGGTCCACCTGGGCCGGGGCCAGCCGGCTGCGCTTGGCGCTGACCACGTTGGCCGAGGAGGAGAAGAGGCGGCCGGGGGCCACGCGGGTGGCGGCCACGCTCCAGTACTTGCGCAGCACGGCGGGCAGCAGCGGGAAGAGGGCCAGGCGGTCCGACCACCAGCGCAGCGGGTCCTCGTGCAGGGCCAGCACCTTCTGCGACTTGAAGTTGCTCAGCTCCTCCAGCACCTGCGCCTGCCACTCCTCCTGGTCGTCGGCGCCGCCGGCCGGGCAGAAGATCTCGGCCAGCATGTCGTTGATGGCGCCGCCGGGCGCCGGCGCGGGCCTCTTGGCGGCCGGCTCCTCCGGGCTGCTGCGGCCCTCGGGCGGCGAGGCGTCCCGCAGACCGTCCAGCAGCCGCTTGGCTTCCTCCAGCACGCGGTTCTCCACCTGCTGCCGCTCGAAGGCCGACAGGAAGGGCAGCCGCTTGTAGCGCGGGTCCAGGAAGGTGGCCACGTTGAGGAACATGTCCAGCTCCGGCGCCTCGCGGTAGGTGCCGGCCAGCGCCTTGGCGATGAGCTCCTTGGCCGTGCCGACCTCCTTGGCGTCCGTGTCCTTGGCGGCCAGCGTGGAGCTGAGCAGCATGTGCAGCAGCGGCTTGACCATGCTGATGGTGGGGAAGCGGGAGGCCGCCAGCACCTCGGCCACCTGCCGGAAGGGCCGCAGCAGCTCCACCAGGCCCTCCACGGCGGCCCACTCGGCGGCCTCCAGCATGAGGTGGTGGTTGTTGGTGTCCTCCAGCAGTACGCCGGCAATGGCCAGCTGCTGCTCCTTCAGGCGCTGCAGCATGGCCAGCGTGCTGCCCCACCAGCACACGCGGTTGCTCGGCAGCATGCAGGGCGCCGCGCCCTCCCGCCTCTGCTTCTCGAACAGCATGCACATGGCCACCGGCGACTGCTGGAAATACTCCACCAGCCGGCCGCAGCGCGCCAGCAGCCCGGCCAGCCGCGGCAGCCGCAGGGCCTGCCGGATGGCCGCGTCGAAGGCGTGCCCGAGGCACGGCATGTGCACGGGGATGTCCAGCAGCGAGCAGGCCTTGGCCACGTCCTTGCCGGCGTCCGTGGTGGCCCCGCAGACCTTGGAGCCGACGCCCCACTCGATGAAGGCCTCGTACAGCACGCGCGTGACCGTCTCGGCCGCGTTGTCCTCGGGCACCTCGAAGGTCTTCAGGCAGCGGGAGGCCGCCGAGAGGCCGCCGGGGCCGGCCGTGCTGAGGAAGTGGGCGGCCAGCGTCACGTAGGTGCGGTTCTGGCCGTGGCTCCTCCACACGTCGGCGGCGATGCCGCACCAGGAGGCCTCGGCCAGCTCCCTGCGCACGGCCTCGCGGACGGCCGCGTAGCGCTCAGGGATGGCCCTGCCCGAGAAGAACCGGCGGCCCGGCAGCTCGTACCTGGGCTCGGCCGCCCGCAGCAGCGCCCGGAAGGTGGGCTCGTCCACCAGGGACGCGGGCTGCAGCCCCTCGCACAGCAGGCCCAGCACGGCGGCCGTCAGCTCCTGCTGCCGCCCGCCGTCCAGGCCGCCGCCGGGGCCCGCCGGGCCGGCCGCCGCCGTGTCCCCCGCGGGCTGCTGGGCGCAGGACGCCGACTCGGGCTTGAGCTTGGAGAAGGCGGAGGCGAAGGCCTCGCGCATCTGCTCCGTGTTGCTCTTGATGAACTCGCAGAACTCCTCGGGGTGGTTCTTCTCCAGGTGGTAGGACAGGTTGGAGGTGTTGCCCGAGTAGGCGATCTGGGCCATGCAGACGCGGCAGTAGATCTTCTTCCAGTGCAGGATGCAGCCCTCCGCGTTGCTGTCGAAGCCGAAGTACTTCCATACTTTGCTCTTGGCCCGCGGGTGGGCCACCAGCTTCAGGTCCGTCTGCGAGCCGTCCGGCGCTCTGCCCTCCATCGCCGCAGCCCGGCGGGCGTCCGCTCACGCGTGGGCACCTGCCGAGAAGCAGCGAGACAGAGAGGGTCAGAAGGGACTCGGGGCCGGCGGCACAGCCGGGCGGCGGCGTCGGGGGCGCAAAGGCGGCGTGTCCCAGAGCTGCAGACGGACCTGGACGGCGTGTCGCTGGGCACGGCGGAGGCGGCAGGTGGCACCTGGGCGCGCGCCGTCTTGCACGCACGGAGGGCCTTTAGTGGCGTCTGCACGCGTGGCCGGTCGGGAGGGGCAGTTCGTCCTCGTGGGGCGTCCACGCGCTCACGGGAGGTGCGTCGAGCAGGTGGTGGGCAGAAGGGAGCGTGTCTTGGGGGGACAAGTCGCTGTTTGCGCGGGGAGCCCACAGCCCCAAGAAAGACGGCCAGCGTCACCACGGGCGCCCCACGGAGCGGGCAGCATGCGCGGACCCAGGCTGGTCCGGCGCCTTCTCAAACAAGCGGGACGGACCGGAGTGTGTCATTTGCATCAGAGACACCAAGTGAGACGTTTGTCAAAACCGACGCTGGCCAGAGACGCAGGGCCGGAGCGGAGCGGGGCGCGTCCAGGACCGGTGGCCACGTCAGGGGGACGCCCGGGCCCAGGGCGCCAGGCACCCCACGGCGGGCAGGTCCGGATGACCCGGCTTCGCCGACCCGGGAGACCCGCGTGTCCAGGCGCGCGCCGAGGCCGCTGCATTCGGGCTGGCCAGCCCGTCTCCTCACCAGATGAGATGGCAAAGCCTCCGGCGGACCGCACAATCAGGCGACGTCGGAGTTAGGGGCGTGTGGGGCTCATGGCCAAGACAGACACATTTCCAGGGTGACCAGGGTGGGTCGGAGTGGCCTCCATCCCCAGGAAGCGCATGTCTAGCAGGCTCCCCGAAACAGCACCTTAGTTGGAAGCAAGGACTGCACAGATGCGGTTAAGTGAAGGACCTTCGGATGAACTCATCCTGGATCGGGGTGGATCCTGAACCGAATTCCTCCTGCCTCAGCCTCCTGAATGCAAAGGCAGCGCCCTCACGAGAGACAGAGGAGAAGACTCAGACACAGAGGAGAAGCCGCGTGAAGACGGAGGCAGAGACTGGAATGACGGGGCCACATCCCAGGGCCGCCTGGAGCCCCGGGAGGAAGCAGAGGCAGGAGGGTCTCCCTTGGAGGAAGCAGAGGCAGGAGGGTCTCCCTTGGAGGAAGCAGAGGCAGGAGGGTCTCCCTTGGAGGAAACAGAGGCAGGAGGGTCTCCCCTGGAGCCCCAGGAGGAAGCAGAGGCAGGAAGGTCTCCCCTGGAGGAAATAGAGGCAGGAGGGTCTCCCCTGGAGCCCTGGCAGGAAACAGAGGCAGGAGGGTCTCCCCTGGAGGAAACAGAGGCAGGAGGGTCTTCCCTGGAGCCCCAGGAGAAAGCAGAGGCAGGAGGGTCTCCCTGGAACCCCAAGAGTTGGAGGAGGCAGGAAGGTCTCCCTGGAACCCCAGGAGGTGGCAAGGTAGCGGCCGGTGCCCCAGATCTTTGAGAGAAGTAACTGAATATCCAGATACCCCCGTTTTGGATTTCTGGCCTCCAGAACTGTTTCCAAACAAATCTGAAACCCCAGAGAATACTGTTGTGTTAGGGCGGCCCCAGGAGGCCCCGACAGCAAGAGCAAGATGATAAAAATCGCTCTGAGGGTCCAGGTCGCCCCAGCGGCAGACCGGAAATTGTCACATCATCCCACACACGGTGTCCGTCTGAGTCTTTCCGGGCGAGGCTCCTCGCGCTGGGTGAGGGGGGCATTTGGGAGCCGACGCCCAGGGGTGTCCAGGGGGACGGGGTGCCTTCCAGCCAGCCCAGCGCCGGGTCTGAGCTACGGGGGGAGCCGGGAGAAAGGGCCGGGACACCGGCATCCCCCAAAACCCACCGGGAGCTGAGTCTGGTGGTGTGCACCTGTCATGGCAGCACTCGGGAGGCTGAGGCAGGAGGATCGCAGTGAGCCAAGGCCAGCCTGAGCTACACAGTGAGACCCTGTCTCAAAAATACATAAACAGACAAAAAATAAAACAGGTCTTGGTACCTAGAAGAGTTTTAGATTCAATAATTCTTTATAATTATCACCATTATTATATCAGGCTGAAAGACGTCTTAGCACCCAGAAAGGCCTTCAATTAGCACCCTCTGCGATGATTAGTACTATTATTATCGTTACGTGGAAGAAAAGTGTTATATTCAATCATTCTGTATTATTGGTCCTCAGATCTGGAGCAACTTTATTTTCAGTCGTAATTATTATTATTGTTATTATTTGACCAGCAAGCATTCTGGGACTTGAGGAATGTTTTATACACAGTTGTGATTATTTATTATCAGTATTATTTTTATTTTGCCAAAAGATGGGCTGCTACACGGAGGACAGATCTGTTTCAGCTGATTATTAATTATTGCTATTATTATGTCCTGGTAGTTGGAGGAGATGTTCTATTTGATGGTTATTTTTATTACTGTTTAATTGAAAGACTTCCTGGTACTAAAACTTTTCTATTCAATTATTGTTTATTATTATGATGATGATGAATACTATCTGGCAAGAAGAGGAGGTCTGGGGTAGTTTCTTTGGTTTGGTTTGGGGCTTTGATTTTAGAGTGTGTGTGTGCGTGCGTGTGTTTGTGTGTGTGTGTGTGTGCAAAAATCTGGGGCTTGTTAATAGGCTGAAAGAAATCTTAGTGCTTGGACAAAAGTTTTGCATTCTATTATTATTAATATTGTTACTCTTAAGCTGGTAAGCCCTAGAACCTGGAGGTTTTTTGGTTTCTTTTGCTTTTGTTTTTTGGGTTTTTTTGAGACAGGGTCTCACTATGCAGCTCAAGCTGGCCTCAAACTGGTGGTGATCATCCTGCCTCAGCCTACCAAGTGCTGGGATTACAAGTGTGCTGCAGCACACCCGGCCCTGGGGTGCTTTTATATACTCTGGTTGTTATTATTCCACTGACAGACATCTTGACACCTGGAAGAAAGCTTTATACTCCATAATTATTTATTAATGGAGAGGAAGGAAAGAAAAGGGATAAAAAAAGAATTAAAGTGTTTTATGTGTGTGGACCAACTCCCGCGATGAAGGTAACTATTATGTACTACAAACAGGTGCTAACAAAATTGTTTCAATTAAAAAAAATATTTATTGAAGCCAGTTGTAGTGGTATATGCCTCTTATCCCAGCACTAGGGATGCAGAGGCAGGAGGATCTCTGAGTTCAAAGCCAGTCGGGGCTACAGAATGAGTCCAAAGTTAGCCTGAACTACAAAGAGACACTCCTGTATCAAAAAAATAAAAACTAAATAAGTAAATAAATAAATGATTATTATCTTTGTCACTATCTTTGTTAAAAATTTATTATCTTTGTTTTTATCTTTCTCTTTGCTACATGGACAAAAGTTCTGTATTAATTATTATTTTTGTTATTATTATTACTATTACTATTGTTATTTGGCTGCTAGGCCCAGGGACCTGAAACAATTTTACACTCAATTATTATTATTTAAGTAAAAAAAGATTCTAGTACCTCCAGTAGAGTTTTACATTCAATGATTATTATTTATCATTACTATTATTTTTATTTGAGAAAAATGTCCTGTTACCTGGAGTAAAGATTTGCATTCGATTATTATTATTGTTATTATTATCTGGCAGAAACAGGTCCCAGTGCTTGGAGGAACAGTCTTTTATTTGATCATTATTTTTATTATTATCTGGTGGGAAGACATCCCTGGATCTCCAGAAAAATTTTGTATACAATTATTATTACTATTGCCGTCATTTGGCTGGAAAAGTTTCCTGTATCTGGAGGAAAGTTTTATATTCAATAATTATTGGCAGCCGGGCGTGGTGGCGCACGCTCAGCACTTGGGAGGCTGAGGCAGGAGAATCGCCTTGAGCTCGAGGCCAGTCTGAGCTATACGGCAAGACCCTGTCTCAAAATTAAAAAACGATAATAATAATAATTGACTGTTGTCATTTATTCTTATCAAATTACACTGAAAAAGCCCTGGGACTTTTAGGTTTTGTATTGAGTTATTTTTCATCATTATTATTAATTTGTATGTTTTGGTGCACCACCGTGCCTGTGGGTTCAATTCCCAGAGCAATAAGTGAACTAATCAATAAATACGCAAGCAAACAGCTTGGAAGCTGCAAGTGGGGGTGTCAGAAATCTGGGAGGCTGAGGCAGGAGGATTGCAAGTTCAAGCCCAATCTGGGCCATTTGGCGAC